>BQNB010036191.1:0-50322 GCA_026074375.1 Tanacetum coccineum
AGGAACTTTGTCTTCAATCCATTGAACATGACCGTAATCAGCAGCCTTCGTCTTGGTAATTGATGTTGTATATTTTTTGCTTGAGCTTCCTCCTTTTAGATATTCGAGATCATTATTGATGAAGTGATCAAAAGGGATAACTTGACGACCTCGTGCATTCTGAATTAAAGGAAGGGGCTTGCTGAGATCATGGAGATACGGTCTTCCTTCAGGATTATGCCAATCTAACTGATCATTGGTAGCTTTGAATACTTCTTCCAAGTGGTATTCTAATTCCACTACACTCTTGCACGTGCCTTTCATGAGATCATATGTTTGACCGGTCAACACATCTTGAGTCAGATTATTTGATTTGAGCCAGTTCATGATAAAGGCAAAGAAATCGATGGGAGTAGCCAGAAACCCATTAAACGATGATTGTATGCCTGAAGCTTGAGCGAACTGAGTCATCCATGATTGAGGAGGTCGGTCTTCAATAGTCTTTATTTTGTTCCATTCACGATCAGGAGTTTAAGAGCCTGATGGATTCCACAGTCATTCATCAACAGCTATTATCTCTCTTACATACGATATATCATCATTTCCTGTGTTGAACTCTTGACGTAATGGTTCTTCCAAATCATCAACCCTTGGACCATGCTCCTTTGCTTGAGCAGACTTACCTGATGATTTTGGTTGAGATCTGGATGCACCTTTTGAAGAACTTGTAGACTTGGACTCCTTTTGAGTTGCTTCTTTTGATGGCTCTTCCTTGCCTGATCTCCTTTGATTCGTCCCTCGGTTTGATCCAGCGGAGGGTTCTTCATCTTTGTCTTGATCATCACGTCCTCTCTTTAGGGTCACCACATCACCATATGAGGTAAAGAGGTCCTTGTCCGAGCTATACGATTCAATCAATGTATTGCAGAGATGCTTTTGAATGTTTGATATGTTCATTGATTTGTTTTCTTTACATTTGTCGATGATAATCTTCTTTAACTCGAATTCTGAGAGAGATGCTGCTGCAGCATAAGATGTCTGAGGTTGATTGGATGATCTAGCCAACACTTCAGCTCCTAGAGAATCTGTGACATATTTCTCAACCTTTGGCATGATCTTGAATATTTGAGCTTTAACCTGATCCTTGATTATGGCCCTAATGTTTGAGTCTATCTGTTTAAGAAATTCGTCATTCTCGACTTGAGCTTCTTCTCTGAGCTTGTTAGATTTTAGCTGAACAGCCACATTTACTGCATCTTTCATCTTAGATGCAAGGTAGTTATCAACAATGCACGGAATAAATGATAAAGCTTTAGCAAATTGATTGGTTTGTTTGAGCTCAGACAGTTCAGTTTCTAATGAGGAAACCCTTTGTTCAAAACCAAATAGAGATGCAAAGTTGGGGATTTCTAGCAAAGTTGTTATTGTTATGGAATCATGTGTTTGTTGTTGAGGTTGAATGATTGGAATAGGTGGTTGAGGAATTGTAGTGTCAGAAGAAGGTATCTCAGTAGTGGCGAAAACTGATACATTGAATTTAGACACCAAATCTGATGAAACATAGGAGCTTTGTTGTTGCACTACTGGAGGTTTAGTAGTCAAAGTCACATGAGCCTCTTCTGTCTCTTGATTATTTTGAGCATCTGTCATTTCAGCATCTCTTCTATCCAGGTTGAGATTCAAGTCTCCGTACAGTTCCTCATCTTCTTCATCTTCTTGTTCTCCTCCCATAACATCATCATCATCCTCTTGATTTTCTTCTTCTTCTGTAATTTCATAATCAGGTGGTGTTGAAACCATCTGATCAGAAGACACGTCCTCATCATCATTTGCTTTTTCTTCTTCTTTTTCTTCTTCCTAATCATCTGCTTTATATGTTGTTGATCCCAATGAACAGATCTTAAACTCCTTAGCTTGATGTAAGGTTTAGTATCCTTAGATAAATCCAAAGGTACTAAGACTAAAACTTTAAGTGTATGATATAAACTATACGGAATCTAGTTTATACCACTAAGAAGAATAACAGTAATGAATGTTTAACACACAGAAATACAACCAAAAAAAAAAGCTTTAATATATTAATACAAACACTCTTTGACAGTGTTAGGGTTTACAACCTTGAAGCTATGACAATGACTCGTTTTTGTATATCCTAATTCTATGCCTTAGGACCTCCTTTTATACACCAAGGAGTCCTACAAGGCTTACAATACTTTCCTAAGATATCATGATCTTTTCTAAAAGCAAACGTAATCTCTTAAACAAATACATTATACATATCTTCTTCACAAATAACTAATACTTATCTTCGTAAGTATTCTTGTTCTCCAAATAATCCTTATCTCTTTACTTGTCTTTATCCTTCTGACAGTAGTAACTCTTCTAGCAGTTGTAATCCAGCAGCATTAACTTTTGTACCAGCAGTACTAATAAACATAAGCAGTAGTAACTTTAGTACTAGCAGTACTAATATATACTAACAGTAGTAACTGTGTACTAGCAGTCTTAACTTTACTACTAGCAGCACTAACTACTTAGCATATATTTCAATAAGATCACTAACAGTACTAACATTGTACTGACAGTATTAACTTTCCACTAACAGTCTTAACTACTTAGAGTATTTGCTTAACAGCAGTAACATTCACCTGAGCAGTAGTAACTTTAAGAAGCCTTTTAATCCCAACAATCCTCCCCTAAACTTGATGTTCATCTTCTGAATCTTCAAGTTTCATTCAAAGTCTTTACCATCACCAGGAGGATGCTTCCAAACACTTCATTTACCATTTTGCTGCTTTACCATGAGCTTGAGTAGTTGATAAACCATCTCATTCCACCGATCTGCTTGAAGCTTCTTGTTCAACATGTTTGTGATTGTTATTGGTGTAAGGGGATATCTCTTTTCAACCAACATAAAGACATGTAAATGTTTAAACCTTACAAAGTGCACTCCACAGGAATCATATAACTTCCAAACTGTCACCTTGTATCCTTGTAGAGATCTCCATACTTTACTTTCTACATCAGGTTCAAACATTACTCTTAAATTACCCCATAACACCCTTTCAAAATCTTCCTCTGGCCTATTATCCCCATGCTTAGCTTTAACTAACTTCCACAAATTTACTAAGTCTTCTTTGTCAAAGTCACTAAGCAGTTGGTTGAACACATGGTATAGCTTTGAACTTCCATCAGCTCTAAATATATCATAATACCCTGGCTTACCTCTTGTGTGAATCTAAAAACCTACAACTAGTACTTTGGTAGCTAGAGGTATAGCATTGATTGCTATTTCTTCTTCTTTAGAAAGCTTAAAGCATTTCTTAAGCTCTTCTTCTTCTTTATCATCCTCCACTCTTTGCCTTTTGGATGATTGTTGTTCTTGTTTATCCTTTGCTCTTTTCCAACTAATTGATTTCTTTCTGCTGTTGCCTTCAGTTTTCTTTTCACTACTTTCTTCCATTTGTACCTTTTCTGAAGGAAGATCTTCTTCCATGGGAACAAAGCTATTTATCCACTTCATATGTTTTTCAAAAAGCTTCTGAACTTCATCAAAGCTTTTATCCTTTAACTGTGCATGTGAGTAGCCTGCCATGTTCTTCAGATACTGTATCATCTGATTTCTTCTTTGAGTTTTAGTGGGAGGTTTATTCCTTATAGCTTCTGCTCTTTGTGCTGTAAAGAACTTCTTTCTTTCTCTATTAAGTACTGCCAGCCTTCTTGATTTTTTTCAATAGACATGGCTTCTTTTTCATTTTCCTGTAAATTTGCAGCTAACTCATAATCTGCCTCCATCATGGCTTGCTCATTGTCCCATTCTTCATAAATAGCTGCTCTGCTAGCTTCTTCTTGTGCAGCTCTCTCTTTTTGAATTCTTTCCAACTCTGCTTGCTTTTCAGCTTCAATCTCTCTTGTAAGCTCTTCATTAAGTTCTATTTGATCTTTCTTCTTTAATGGCTTTTCAGGATCAATCATTATTGCCTTGCCTTTGTCTTTGGACTTCTGAGAAGGAACTGTTGTTGTTATAGCGGATTCAACAGGTTCTCTGAAAGCAATTCCTTTAGCTCTTTGCTGTGGTGGTGTAGTTATTACAGGTGTAGCAACAACTATTGTAGTAGCAATACTAACCATTGTAGTGGTAGTATTAACATTTTCACTTGATTCTTGAACCACATCTTTTTCCTTAGGTTTTGCACTCTTCATTCCAGCAAGTGCTTGAGCTAGTGTAATTTCTTGAGCTAAATCAATTTCATCAGTACTCACTAGAATTGACTTTGTAGTTGTAGCAGCATTAATCACAGGCTCTTTAGTCTCTACAACTATCTAATTACCATCAAAAACACCAGTATTAAACATCAGATTATCATCATTATCATCATTCTTCCTCTGAGTCTCAACTAGAGTAACTTTAACATCTCTGTTAATAGCTTCAATTCTACTCTTCCCCTGTTTGGATGCATCCTCCTGAGCACCCAAACTTTCATCATCTGAGGATTCTACTCTTCTTACACCAACCTTGTACAATCTCTTGAATTTGTCAATTCTTAACCCTGCTTTCTTCTCTAACTTTTTAACTCTCAGCTTCAAATTTGTGATCTCCTAAGCTTGAGCAGTCTTAGTATGTTCCAGGTCAAGGACTCTCTCAGACAATTTGGTACACATATCCATCAATTCAGTGAGTTTCATTCTATCCTCACCACTCAGCAGTGGATCATTTGAATGTGTAGGTACATGTTCCTCATTTAGTACATCAGCAGTAGAATCACTAGGGTGAGGAACTTTAGTATTCTTTTTCTGCTTCCTCCTAGACTGATTCTCTTGGGGTTTAGATATAGATGGTTAAGTAGTAATGGGTGTCTGTTGAGAATCAATAGGAATGTCTGTATCTTCACCGTCTTCTTAATTAGCTTGAACCATCATTATTCCAAACAGGGGTGTTACTCTCCCAAAAAAATCTTTTTCTTCTCTCTTCATGTTGGCAAAGATTTTCTTTGTGTGTGAGGGGTTAACATAAATCTTCTTGTGATGTGACATATCACCAAGATGTTGATTAATAAACACTTGTACAAATAGTAGATACATCAAAAATTTAACCCCTCCCTTTAAATGCTTTACCATAACATCAAAAATATACTTGGACATGTTAAATTTTTGGTTTGTGGCTAAGCATATGATTGCAGAGGCCATAGTGGTACTAAATTCGTTCCAGGAAGTTGACTTAGCACTAAGGCATTGCAATATGGTATAAATTAAGAACTTCCATTGTGGAGAAAAGAAAGCTTTATAAAATGTAAGTTTTGATTTGAGAAGGTTTTTCATACCCCATCCTTGCTAGCTCTTCAAAGATAGTACCAGTTGGCAAACAATCAGTACCACCTGCATCTTCTAAGTGAAGATCACTTCTAACGCTTGTCTCCATGATGATCACCTTCTTTTTATCAAATTGGGCTTGTAACTGACATTCACCATTAACCGTTTTTGCCTTTGCTATTGCCCAAAACTGTTCAATGCAAGATGTGTAGATAGTAGGATTGACAGTTAAAGCATAATGAATTTGGTTAGCATTTAGAAAATCAATAATTTCATGAAACCCATCACTTTCAGCAGGTTTTTCAAAGAATGCGGCCATGTTGTGAGTGTCAGGAAAAGTCAGGGTTGACATTGTTTTGTGTTTTGATGATTAAAGATGAAATTGAGTTAGGGTTTACGTTTAGAGAGCGTTTGAATGATTGAAATCGAATAAATATATGAATGAAACCCTGAATCGAAGTATTTATAAAATCACCTTAGCGGCATTAACTTGAACTGGCAGCACTAAATTATGCCTAGCAGCATTAACTTAAACTGACAGCATTATGTTATGCCTAACAGTAGTAAGTAACCCGGCAGCAGTAACTCAACAGCATCAACGTAAGCTTAGCAGCATTAATGTATACCAGTAGTAGAAACTTTATGCTTAGCAGCATTAAGTTATATTACCATTATTAACTTCAATTTCTTTCCAAAAAGGACTTTTATCATCAATTAGTTCTTCTTACAAGCTCTCTTTCTGTTTTTATACTCACAATATCTCTCAATTCTTTTTGCTCATAAAATCACTCTTTTCTGTTTTTATTCACACATCACTCTTTCTGTTTTTCAACTCACAACATCTCTCTTTTGTTTTTGCTCACCAAATCTGACAATTTTGTACAAAGTTCCATCAATTCCAATAGTTTCATACTGTCCTCCCCATTTCCAAGTGTGTAAACTCTTGACAAAGGTGGATCATTAGAGTGTTTAGATGTAGTCTCAAACCTAGTTTGAGCATGTACACCCCCCCTAATATAGTATCTTGGCACTTGGGACCACTACCTGAATCAGTTCCCTAAGGAAAAGACTCGTTAAGTGTTGCCATGAATTGGGTCCTATTTATGTTACCATTTTCATGCTCTGCATCTAAGCTAGAAGCAGTAGTGACAGCCCTTTCCATTCTTCCTTCCCACTTCTTATAGACAGTTCCATCTGCAACAAGGTTAATAGGTCCACTAGACTAAGATATCTCAGTGGCCCTTATAGCTTTCCTAGGTTTGTGGGTCTTTTTGTGTTGATATGATGATGGAACGATGATTGGTTTCTTTATGATAGAGTTGAGTAAATGTGGATGTGGGTTGGGGATCAATAGGTTTTCCTAACCCTTCATCCATATCTACTTGATGTTTTAATCACTTTCATTCATTCTTAATTGACCTCCCCTCAAATAATGCTTCAGAGGTTAAGAATTTGCTCAGCAGTTGTAACTCTAATGATATCCCAGCAGTACTAACTTTGGCTCAGCAGTACTAACTTTTGCCTGGCAGTACTAATTTTCTGCCTAGCAGTATTAACCTTACAACTACCAGTTTTAACTTCAAACCTCATCAATCATTACTCCAACAAATTTTAGCTTCAAAGATTGAGTAATCCAATGCTAGCAATCAAAAAGTTAAATCTGCTAACATCAAATGCCTTTGTGAGAAGATCTGCAACATTGTGGTCTGTGTGAATCTTGATCACTTGAATCAACTTCTTCTCATAAGAATCTCTGATGAAATGATGCCTAATCTCTATGTGCTTGGTTTTAGAGTGAAACACTAGATTCTTCACAATACAAATGGTACTTTCATTATCAATGTAAATCTTGGTATTCATGAAGTTGAACCCATAATCAAGCATTTGATTTTGAATCCATAACACCTGTCCACAGCAATTAGCAGCAACAACATACTCTGCCTCAGTAGTAGAGTTGGCAACTATAGTCTGCTTCTTGCATTGCCATGAAATTAATCTCTTGCCAAGAAATTGACAACCTCCTATTGTGGATTTCCTGTCAAGACTGGCACCAGCATAATCACTATCTGAAAAAGCCTCCAAGTCAAATGGTGAATCTCTAGGATACCAAAGGCCTAATTTAGGTTGACCTTTCAAGTATCTAAAAATTCTCTTCACATCATGAATATGTGAAGTCTTTGGTGTAACTTGGAACCTTGCACAAGCACAAACAACAAACATTATGTCAGGCCTAGAAGCTGTTAAGTACATTAATGGTCCAATCATTGATCTGTATAAATGAACATCTACAGCTTTAGTTTCTTCATTCTTAACCAATGCCTTATTAGTCTCTATTAGAGTGCTTGCTGTCTTCACAATGGCAAAATCAAACTTCTTTAATATTTCAGCCACATATTTGTCTTGGCTAATGAAGATTCCATCCTCCTTCTGTTGTACTTGTAATCCTAAGAAGAAAGTGAGTTCTCCCATAGAACTCATCTAAAATCTCTTGTGCATCAAACCTTCAAACTCATCACATAAAGACTTCTTTGTGGACCCAAAGATGATATCATCAACATACACCTGTACTAACAAGATATCACCTTTATCCTTCTTGATGAACAAAGTCTTATCTATAGTGCCTCTTCTAAATCCATTTTCAATTAAGTAGGTAGACAAGGTCTCATATCAGGCTCTAGGAGCTTGATGTAGACCATATAAAGCTTTTTCTACCTTATACACTTTGTCAGGGAACTGTGGATCTTCAAAACTAGGAGGTTGGCAAACATATACCTCCTCTTCAATAGTACCATATAAGAAGGCACTTTTCACATCCATCTGGTACACAATGAACCCCATATATGATGCATGGGCAAAAAATAACCTGATTGCTTCTATCCTAGCAACAGGAGCAAAAACCTCATCATAATCAATACCTTCTTCTTGGGTGTAACCTTGTGCAACCAGTCTTGCCTTATTTCTAATGACAATTCCTCTCTCATCTTTCTTGTTTCTAAAGACCCATTTGGTTCCAATGGCCCTCTTGCCATTAGGTAGATCAACCAGTGTCCAAACCTTCTGAAGTTGAAATTATAGAAGCTCCTCTTGCATTGCTTCTATCCAGCTTGGATCTTCCAGAGCTTGAATTACTTTCTTGGGTTCATTTTAAGAGAGAAAACAGGCAAATAAGCAATTTTGATAATCTTTGTAATTTGTTCTCCTCTGCTTATTAATGTAACTGACCATAGCATGTTCATCAGAAATCTTGGTCATTCTCCTTGTTTGAATAGCTGAAGTTAAGTCTCCAATGATCTGGTCTTTAGGATGATCCTTGTCAATTCTGGTTGTGGGAATAGGACTGACATTCATGGTTGTTTCCAAGTTGTTTAGGTCAGCTGCTGCACCCACATCTTCATCATCATAAGCATTACCAAAAATTCCAGTATCATCAATTGAAAACACATTTGGAACATCTGGAAGAGAAAATGCATTTTTGAAAGGAGAAAATTGTTCAAATAGATGTTCCTCAAAAGTTCTAGCATCATTAACTGGTGATGATAGAGCATCATTAGTAAAAGATGATCCAACAGTACTAACAGGTGTACTAACAGTATTAATACTATTAGTGTTGTTAGGATGTACAGTTTGCTTTTCTTGTTGAAGTATCCTTTCAAACTTACTTCTTGTGGCTTGATCGTCTCTCCATCTTTATCTGAAGCTCCACTTACATCCACTTCTATAGGCTTCATTCTAGAATCTTCTTCACTATCCTTAGGACCTTGAGATATTAATAGATTAGTTGTGCAAAAAGGTATTAGGATGTATTCTTGTTTAGGTTTTATTTTCTTCTCAGCTTGACCTGTAACAATGTTATCTCTAGTTCTAGTTATGAAGGTCTTTAATATCCCACTAGTTTCATCCTTAGTGGCCAAAAAGAATACCCAAGAAAATCTACTAAAGTCATCAGTGACAACTAGGCAATAAGACTTTTTCATTAAACTCTTAACATTTGTAGGACCAAATAGGTCCATATGAAGCATATGTAAGGGTTTGCTGATTGAGTTCACAAGTTTGGCCTTACAGGAGGCTTTGTGTTGCTTTCCTTTCTGACAAGCAACACAAGAATGGTCATTTTCAAAAATCTTTGAAGGCAAACCTCTAACAAGGTTTCCCCTCACAAGTTTGTTCATGTTTTTAAAGTTTATGTGACCAAGCCTCCTATGCCATAAATTGGATTCATCAATTGTGGCCTTAGCAAAGAGGCAAGTTAAACCTTTAGTGGGAACAACACTCTTTAGGTCAACACTGTAAATGTTATCCTTTCTTGGAACTCTCAGCAAGACTTGACTTTCATCAAGTAGCTTAAAGTCAGAAGATAAGACAAGACATTCAGTGTCAGTAAAAAGAACATTATTCTTTTTGTCACAAATTTGTGACACACTAAACAAGTTATACTTAAGCTCCTTACAAAAGTACACATTATCAAAATCCAATGTTCCTGTTTTGATTTTACCTTTTCCAGAAATTCTACCTTTACCATCTCCAAAGGAAACAAAACCACCATCATAATCTTCATATTCAGTAAGATAGCATTTGTTTCCAGTCATGTGCCTAGAGCAACCACTGTCAATAACTCCTTTTTCCTTGTACTCCTTCTGCTGTGGGTTGCCCTGCACATAAAATAAGAGAATTAGACTCTTTTGGGGATCCAAGCCATTATAGACTTGGATCTGCCTCGTGCATCAATGTAAGAATATTTCTTGAAAGTATTTGATGCACTACTGTTTTTGGCTTTCCAAACCCAGCATGCTGAGGCCTTAACAACATTAACCCCTTTTTCCTTATTTTCACTTACTACTGCTCTATCCCTAGCAGTAGTATCTTTTACCCTGACAGTATTAACCTTTTTATTGAAAATACTATTTTTGTTTGCTGAATACTTGTTAAATGGCCTTGTGACTTGTGAATATCCCTTTTTGTAAGCATTTGATATTGGTCTAGGATGATTCACAGTTGTTTTTGAGCCAGCAGTATTAACTGGTCTGACAGCAGTATTAACACTTGCACCAGCAGTATTAATTTTGCCAGACCTGGTTAATACTGCTTGTGGAACAAATCTTCTATTAGGGTGAGGGTGAGTCATTTTATTAGCAAAGTTCTTGTGATTCACCCTACTTGAGTTGTTCCACACTGGTCTTATAACCTTTTTATCACACACATAATGAAGATGCTCAAAACTACCACAAATAAAACAAGCTTTATTAATCATTTTAAAGTCACTTCCTAGTCTTTGGGACATAATATTGTTCCAGTTTCTTTGGTTCCCTCTAGGATAGTGTTTGTGTTGTTTAGGTGTTTCTACCTTCTCTACTATTTCCCTAGCAGACTTAACAAATTTTATCTTTTCAGTGCTAGGTCTAATAGTTTTATCCTTAACATTAGGTATAAATTATACCTCACTATCATCATCAGAATTCCAATCCTCAATGACTGGAGGTCTAAAGCTGTTCTTCCTAACAATTTTAGGTTCTACTACATCACCATTATTTTTTACATCAGCAGACTCATGATTTGACTCAACTTTCTTAACATTACTAGGTGAACAACAATAATAACATCCATATTCTCACTTTTAACTATTTCATCCATAAAAAATGTTAGATCAGGTTTGCGAGGTATGAAATTCCCTGTAAAAGGTGGGGGAACTGCATGATATCCCTTATTAGATTTGGACTTATTATGCTCCTGATTTTATAACATCTCTGATGTATTCACAAAACTTCTACATCACGGATAAGCAGTCCGTAAAGAGTTGCATTATATCCTAGACCAGTTTTTAAATACTTGTCAACAACTTTGACTTTCCCAGTAATTATTTCAAAATTTAGATAATTTTAAAATTTCTCTGATGTTAGTTTTAACTTCATCTCTTTCTTTTTCTTTCTCCTGATTTCCAATTTCTTTTTGTTTTCAATTAAAGAATTATTATCTCTTATTTAAACTTCAAGGTTTGAAACATTAATGCTTTCTTTTCTTCATACACAAGGCCTCATTTTTCTTATAGTGACTAGACTAGCTTGCTACAGATTCTAAACCTGCTTTATATAAGATACTAAATTAAATTGAGAACTTTTTGTAATCTGAAGGAAAAATAATCATATGGTTTCTTTGAAGAGTAGCATAACTCTTTACACATGATTTAGAAACTAAAAGAATCTACCTCAAAGTCAGAACTGGATAAATCTTCTTGCAGATGTTGTGTCCAATAATGCAAATTTTGTAGGATGGCTCCTTCCTCGGCTTGGTAGTCCAGAACATAACCCTACCAATTCCATCTTGAGCAACCAAGGCAATTATCAGTGGAAGTTTCCACTGTCACAGTTCTTCTCTATATACCTCTCTTTCCTCTTGTTTTCCCTGTTTTTCTCTCTATCTACTTCCACAATCTCATTTGTAAAAGTGACATAATTTATGGACAATTGTAGCACTTCACTTTAGTCCTGTTAAATCTAACTCTTTGACCATTTACATCCAACTTCCTGTTTGTTCTCTGGATGAATCTCCTAGATCTAATTGTTAGCATGGTCATTTCCTATTGTAAATCCATTTCTTCTAAGTCATCAGGATCAATTTGTTCTAGATCCTCTCTTGCAAGTTGAGGAGAGTTGGGCTAACAAGCTAGAAAAGCACAGATCATAGCATCACTAAGGTTATCTCCAGATGTAGAATTACATTGAGTATGAGCAGCACTAACTTCATGAGCAGTGTTATCTGCTTCATTTGTGCTGCTATTGCAGATGATATTAGTGTTACTGAAAGGACACAAAGGCCACATTTTATGGATTTTGGATTGTACTTATCGCAATGCGATCCTAGCAAGCATCAGATTCATATATATCTTCAAGTTTGTTGTACAAGAGACATAACTATTTGATTATCCCCAAACTGATGGTCTCTATCTCCTCTTTGTTCCTCCAGATCAAAGCAGGAGTCTTTTCTATTCAATGAAGACTTCTCAACAGTTTTAAAAGTTCATAGTTTTCCTTGAGTAATAACTTCACCTGATCTCTCCAATGACATAAATAAGTTCTTTTGCAACCGTGTCAAACTGATTTAGTGATCCAAATGTATTCAGTAAACTTCTATCCTGAAAAAGTTCTCATATTGTTGCTTGAGTAGAGTTCTCTGAACTTTCTTGGATTCCTTGTTTCCTCCATACCTCTTCTTATATGGGCTTCCATGAGTAGTTTTGCATCTTTGTAAGAATGGAACTTCAGTTGATCCTTATTTGGGAGTGACACTCAAGCAAGTTCCTCTAGCTTTCCATCTCATTCATGTTCCTTTCCCTCTATGTCCCCTCCTATAGTTGCCTCTGTTGTTTTCTTCTGGCCTGCAGTAGTAAGTTTCAAATTCCGTCCCGCCATTCTTCTAACAGTTTCTATGTTAGGCACAGTGTTATACCACCAATTTAGGTAATTCCTTCCCAGAGGAGTAATCAGGGGTCATGAGACGAAGTATTGTTCCTAGGAGGTGAGATATCCTCATTAAAACACAGTAGATCCATAATCCCCTGGGTTGAGATGATAGGTGAGGTTTTTGTAGGGCATTATTAGTTATTAAGAATTATTCCTTATCCTGCTCTTCTCATGACTTATCTACTGTTGGAAACTCTTAGATCTTGTATGTGTTGTGGGTTTCTCTTCTTTCACTTATATCAAAGCGTTCACAACAATCTGTCTGATTTACCATAACATTTGTGTGAAATTATTGTCTAAAGAATCGTTGTAAGCTCAGATTGTTTAGATCCATATCTAGGAAAAATAACAATGAACATGAAAGAATGCATATCAGAAATAGCATAATAAAAAAGTTACTTTAACAAGGTTTTTCATTCATATTATTCACTATTCGCCCCAATTCTAGATGATCAATTTTAGAACAGTTACTCTAACTAGTAACAGGATCAATGAAACATTGATCTTGAGGCTACAACACTCATTCTAGGCGTTTACAATGAACCACACGCCTAGAACACACACACACCCCTTTTGTCGACTACATTTTTTGTGCACACTTAAACTACACGACCTAATGTCTCTTTATATAGTAGAGATCACCTAGGTTTACAAAGGATAAGAACGAATATAATTAAGAAACAAATAATATCTTCCTAACTTTTATCTTTATCTTCTATATCTTTTATCTTCTTAAGGAGATCTTTTAGAATCTTCAAAATCTTCTATCTTTTGAAGAATTCCAGCTTTGCATTTAAGTCCTTCTTGTTTCATTCTTTTATTTATTTTGTCTCATCAAATCAATAATTCCCAACAAAAACAATTATAAAAAAGTCTGTTATGTTTTTAGTCTTTATATTAGCTTGTTGATAAGTCTAAGGGTCTTAGTATTTAGTCAAATAAATGTTAGCCGAATATGGAAACATAAGGAGGGTGTTTCACATTTGCTTATGTCCCAAGTCAAACCTAACTAGTTTTGATCTCATGGTCTTGAGGAAAATGTGTTGAGGATTACAAACATCCTTTAGATACTGTTTGGGAATTTGGTCTTGTGATCCTGTGGCGCATCAATGTGGCTATTATCATCTTCCAAACAACCCTTCTAACTCCCTTAAATTACCCACCATTAAGCACTAAGTAGGTAGACAAGGTCTTATACTAGGCTCTAGGAGCTTGATGTAGACCATATAAAGCTTTTTCTACCTTATACACTTTGTCAGGGAACTGTGGAACTTCAAAACCAGGAGGTTGGCACACATACACCTCCTCTTCAATAGTACCATATAAAAAGGCACTCTTTACATCCATCTAGTACACAATAAACTCCATATATGATGCATAGGCCAAAAATAACCTGATTGCTTTTATCCTAGCAACAAGAGCAAAAACCTCATCATAATCAATACCTTCTTTTTGGGTGTAACCTTGTGCAACCACTCTTGCCTTGTTTCTAATGACAATTCCTCTCCCATCTTTCTTATTTCTAAAGACCTATTTAGTTCCAATGGCCCTCTTGCCATTAGGTAGATTAACCAGTGTCCAAACCTTTTGAAGTTGAAATTGTAGAAGCTCCTCTTGCATTGCTTCTATCTAGCTTGGATCTTCCAGAGTTTGAATCACTTACTTGGGTTCATTTTGAGAGAGAAAACAGGCAAATAAGCAATTTTGATCATCTTTGTGATTTGTTCTCCTCTGCTTATTAATGTAACTAACCATAGCATGTTCATCAGAAATCTTGGTCATTCTCCTTGTTTGAATAACTAAAGTTACGTATCCAATGATCTGGTCTTTAGGATGTTCCTTGTAAATTCTGGTTGTGGGAATAGGACTGACATTCATGGTTGTTTCCAAGTTGTTTAGGTCAGCTTCTGCACCCACATCTTCATCATCATAAGCATTACCAAAAATTCCAGTATCATCAATTGAAAACACATTTGGAACATCTGGAAGAGTAAATGCATTTTTGAAAGGAGAAAATTGTTCAAATAGATGTTCCTCAGAAGTTCTAGCAGCATTAACTGGTGATGATGGAGCATCATTAGTAAAAGATGGTCCAGCAGTACTAACAGGTGTACTAACAGTATTAATACTATTAGTGCTGTTAGGATGTACAGTCTGCTTTTCTTGTTGAAGTAGCCTTTCAAACTCACTTCTTGTGGCTTGATCATCCTCCCCATCTTTATCTGAAGCTCCACTTACATCCACTTCTGTAGGCTTCATTCCAGAATCTTCTTCACTATCCTTAGGACCTTGAGAGATTAATGGATCAGTTGTGCAGAAAGGTATTAGGATGTATTCTTGTTCAGGTTCTGTCTTCTTCTCAGCTTGACCTGTAACAATGTTATCTCTAGTTCCTGCAATACCATTAGTTTGATTTCCTGCAACAACTGGCACATAGTTCATAGATATTGTCAAAGAATCAACATCAAAAAGCCAGTCTGGTCCATTTCCTGTCACATTAGGTGTATTTTCAAGAAATCTAATGTTTAAGGTCTTATCAACTATCTTGGTCCTCTTGTTAAATACTCTCATAGCCTTGCTAACTACAGAGTACCCAAAAAAATCCCTCATCAGCTTTTCCATCAAACTTGCCTAGATGATCCTTGGTATTTAAGATGGTAACAAGACACCCAAAAGGTTTCATGAAGTCTATCAATGAAGTTCTTCCACGAATAAGTGCATAAGGTGTCTTGGTATCGAGGCTGTAGCAAACCCTAACCGATCCTAAAAAAAAATATAAAAAAAATACTAACCCTATTTTTCTTCTTCTTCATCACAGTTAATTGGTGTTTGTTTAAAGGTAACAAACTAAGTTTTTTGTTCTTTGGTAACAAGGATTAGTTTACTGTTATATTTGTTCAAAGGTAACAAATCTTTTTCCAAACCCTAAACTTATTTTACACGTCCACCAAATAAACCCTAAAATCCCAGCCCCTAACATCACTATGACTGGCACTGAAACCCCCCTTTACGCACCATTCTCAGATAAACTTTCATTGGTTACCTACCACCAACTCCTTACACGGGTTCCGGTCAAACTTGACCTTGACGATTGGATCTATAGATTTTAGGAATACTTCTTCAATCAACTATGTTCTAGCTATGAAGTGGCTAAATATATTCATGGTGATCCTAGTGCAACTACCACGAGTACTATCACACCCCTCTAATCGGAAGAAACCAAGGTGGACAAGATCGTTCTATCATGGATCTTTGCCACCCTTTCCGATCCTCTTCGTGCAAGGGTTGTTGTGACACGTCCTAAACCTGCTAAAGAAGCATGGGACCTTATATCCGAAATAGTTAAAGACAATAAGCTCTGATACTAATTGTGAAAGTCTAAAGAATCGTTGTAAGCTCAGATTGTTTAGATCTATATCTAGGAAAAATAACAATGAACATGAAAGAATGCATAGCGGAAATAGCATAATGAACAAAGTTATTTTTGAACAACTAAGTTTTTCATTCATATTATTCACTATTCACCTACCCAGATTCAAATGATCAATTCTAGAACCATTTACTCTAACTAGTAACAAAATCAATGAAACATTGATCTTAAAGGCTACAACACTGCATTCTAGGCGTTACAATAACCGCACGCCTAGAACACACGAACACACACACCTTTAGTCGACTACATTTTCGTGTGCACACATAAACTACATAACTAATGTCTCTTATATTAGTAGAGAACATCTAGGTTTACAAAGGATAATAACAAATATAATTAGAAAACAAATAATAAACTTCCTAACTTCTATCTTATCTTCTATAATCTTTTTATCTTCTCATAAGATATATTAAATCTTCAAAAGTCATCCATCTTTTGAAGAATTCCAGCTTTGCATTTAAGTCCTTCTTGTTTCATTCTTTTATTTATTTTGTCTTATCAAATCAATAATTCCCAACAATTCTCAAAGGACTCCTCCTCCTCCTCATCATCTCCTCCATCAATAGGATAATCAGCAGAATCCTCCTCAGGGTCCTCCTTTAGATCCAAGTCAGCAACATAGCCCGATGATAGGGCGGTGGGTGAAGCATCAACAGGTAGAGGCTGATCCTCAACCGGTATCTTGTCGTCAGATGGAGCTGCATACTCTAGATACTAGGGACCAGGTACATAGTCCGGTGATGGTGGGTTCTCGGGACCAGGCACATAGTTAGGCGATGGTGGTGCCTGCTGTGGAGACTGCGATGCCTCCTCAGGTGACTGTGGCTCAGCATCAGATACCCACTAATATCTCCATGGCTTAGAATCAGAATATATAGATGTGTAGGTAACCGTCGATGATGACATGACTGTTGTAACAATAAAATTAACTTATATAAGTATATTATATAAGGAAAGTATAGTAATATACGCAATATAATATAAGTACGTATATAGATCATGTAAGCAGTCAATGCAAACAAATAGTGTATGTATGTTCGTGAAAAACTTTTGTATGTGCAATGTTTGAAAACGGTTATATTCCAAGTAAAAACATTTGACCTGGTTCTTTATAACCTTGGCTCTAGATACCAATCTGTAACACCCCTAAATTAGGTAACAGCGGAATAATGGTAAAGGAGTGTTACTCCATAGATCAATAGCATAAGATATAAGAGAACGACTTCTAAATGAGTCATTTAAAAATGATACATCGGATTTAATTGAAATGTTGTTACAAAAGCTCCATGCTTAAATTGTTCATCTAAGAAAATGTAAAGATTTTGATACATAACAAATATCCCAAAATGTAATGCATTTAAATCTTTATTTCAATATGACTCCAAAATGATGCATCCAATGTATCCACATTCTTATGCTCTTATTGACCTGAGAAAAACATGTTTTAAAATGTCAACATAAAGTTGGTGAATTCACAAGTTTAAGTAATGTATAAAGTAGGACCACAAGATTTCAAGTGCGCAATAATGTAACACATACAATATCACAAAAGTAATTACGAATGCACTAAGCTCATGACACTGAAGCTACAACATGTATGTACTTTCTATTTAATGCCAATAATGTGCCCGTGTAGATGTTTAACCCGCAACATCCAAATCTGACATAGTATACATCCGTTAGTTCAGTACCACCGAAACTAGTGAGGGCTACTCACCCGAACGAAGATGTCAATCCCAAATAGATCTATTTATAACATTCGCGCTTACACCGAGTAATTAACAGTTCATGATTCATGGCTATAGTGGGCTATAACTACTTAGGAAAACTTGTAGTTTGATTAAAAGTGTACTTGCGTCCAAATGTAAAACAATGCATGTTTCTCACCCCGAGAGTTGTAAATCATTGTAATTGTATAAAATGGGGCTATGAACTCACCTCTAGTGAATGAATTGATTTTAGAAAAATAAAATGAGTGAAACGTCACGTGAAGTCCGAATGCAACCTAATTAATTATAGACTGTATGAGTATAGTGTATTTAATATAAACACAACATTATAAGTTACAGAGTTATATCACAACCTAAAAGTTTTTGTTTAATTTACAAAAGTTGAAACAATATTTAAGTCACGCTTGATATTTAATGTCCGAGTATATGTATTCGTAAAAATATAATCTTTGACAATAGTTGATTGTTTATTAATAATACTTGATTCAATATTTTTATTGTTTATATAATAATATTATATAAATAGTTTAATTATTTTATAAAATAATATTTATAAAGTTGAAAACATGTATAAATATTATATTAATATTACTACATTATTTCTTAATGTTTTTATAGTCCAAACGGACTCGAAAACACTCCTAAACCACATTTAAAGTTTCTAACAGCTTTAGTGAATTTTATGTAAATGCAGAAAATAAAAATAGTGTATTTAAATCTTTAGAAATTCATAACCTTCTCATTTTAACTTTGCTTTACGTGTTCTTTATATGTACGAATTCGTGACGAGATAATTTACCAAAATAAAAGGTTAACAGAATTTATATAATTTTGTACAGTAACAGTAACATCAAAACTGTTATAAAAATACATATATATATATATAATTTGTAAAAATCATAACTCTTTCGTTTTAATTCTTTTTTAATGTTTTTTATATCCACGATGTCGTATTGAGATATTCTAACAAAATAAAATATTTCTAAATTTTTTATTTTTTTTTTAAAAATTTTTTTTTTTTTTTTTATATTTTTTTTTTTTTTTTTATTTTTTTTATTTTTTTTTTTTTTCAAAACTCCTTCATTTTAATTCCATTTTTAATGTTTTTTATATCCACGATGTAGTATTGAGATGTTCTAACAAAACAAAATGTTTATAAATTTTTATCATGTCAGGAACAATAACGGTTTTTATAAAAAACACTTTTATATATTTAATTATCGTAATGTTGGTAAAATCATAACATCTTCGCTATAGCTTCGTTTTTCAAGTTCTTTATATGTACAACATCGTGTCGAGATAATCTATCAAAATAAAATGGTCACATATTTTATAAAAATTTGTACCGAAATAGTAACATCAAACTGTTTTTATAAAAATACTTTTTATATATTTAACTTTGCAAAAATCGTATCTCATTCGTTATAACTCTGTTTTTCGAGGTCCTTATATGCACGGAATCCTTATGAAATGTACTATTTAAATTAGAAGTTTATATAATTTATAAAAATTCATAACTTTTACAGAATATATAAACAGTTTCCTTTTATTACTATAAAACTTGTTTTATAAACTTTTGACATAATTAAATTATTATAAGTCCTCTAATTTAATTAATAACACATCTTGTGTTTATTTTATGTCCTCACATTTATGTCCATTAAGTTATATCTAAAAGTCCAAATAAAATGTCCTCATCAATTATTTATTTATAGATTTATATAAATAAATTGCAACAATTACTTATGTAAATTAATTAATACTTGTATAAAATATGTCCTTGCATTATAACACATTTTAAACACCTATTCACAATGGCTGAATGTTTCTTATATTATAACATGCTTGTTTTATATTATAACTTTATAAAATAAATCTTAAGTGGTGATTAACAATATAACAATATGTATGCAAATAAGTGAAGTAATTAAATGAAAGTGTATAGATTATAATGGAGCTTATGAACGAGTGAAGAAGTAAACACTAAATCAAAACACTAGTTTCTCCAACCCGAAATCCTTTTTATACACCATTGATTAAACAAAAACCTAGCTTTAAAATACCCTTGAAACACCTTATATAATAACCCTTGTAATACTTGTATGCTTGTGTTCTTGGTAAAATGAACACTATAAAACCCTTGTAATATAATTTTGAGTCGTGAGTTTGAGGATGGAAAAAAAGAGAAAACTTTGATTGCTAGTTGTTATGTGTGTTTAAGACTTACCTTGGACCTTCTATTTATAGTAGGAGTATTAAGCTAAACCACTACACAAACTATGGACTATGAGATGGTTTAAGGATAAATTGTAAGAGCTCTCCTCCTCCCTAGGAGGAGGGAACAATTTTGATTAAGGAGAGGACAAAGAGATTAGACAATTTATTGAAAAAAGGTTTTTAAGGTTTATATGATGGGTAATAACTAGAATAAAGTAACCTTAGTGGAGAATTAAGTTTTTATTAAGTATGTATGTTAACATGGAACAGGATATGGGTATGTTTGTGGGGAAGTTTGTAAATTTTTTAGGTATTGGGTATAATGGTGGGTATTTGTTGAAGTATAGATAGGTATAGATGCTTCCATGCATACATAAATGTATTTTACTACGAAAAGCAAACGTTTTACGTAACCAATAAAAATAAAAAGTAAAAAGTTATAAATTATCTTTGTAATAATTATATAACACTTGCTTGACATAAAGTTTTATTTTTTTGATGTCCGTTTACGTTGAATGTTGATTTTTAGTTTACGCGATTTAACTAAACGATGAAAATTAAAAGTAAACGCGCAAAAGCCTAAAAATAAATAATGGAAAGTATTGAGTCATAAAATGACCTGAAATAATGAATTGTTACATCATTTGGTAATTATACGAGTAGGTGGAGAACAAGCCATTTCGTGGGCTCGTGAATGTTTGGGCTTGTGCCCAGTTAAAGTTTGGCTTTCCTTTCCAAGCATTGGCGGCTTTGTTAAAGCTTTTTGGTCCTTGGTTCATAGTAAACTTCCTACTTCCTGTTTTGTCGGTATGCGAGGATGTATAATCAACATGAAGAAGTGATCTTGTTCACTTAAGTAGGTTGCATAGGAGCAATGTAAGCTTCCATTAAGCGTTGGACTTTATTTCCGAGCTCGATGAGGCGGCGGTCGGATGTACTCAGGACATATTGAGGCAAAGAGATTGCCTTGACTGGTTTAGCGAAATCCCTTAGGTCGTTCTAACTTTCGTTGTCATAGAAGGCGAGGTCCTTTAATAATGAACAAGATTCTTTGGCGTTTCTGTCACGAAACTTACCAGCGGCCGATTGGTCAATGGTTCATCTTGTGGCGGGAGTGACATGTTCATAAAAGATTTGGACTTGGAGCCAAAGATCGATGCCATGATGAGGGACTTTTTGGAATAAGTCCTTGAAACGAGTCCATGCTTCTGAGAGAGATTTCTTTGATGTTTTTGGAACATCAGGATATTGTTGCGGAGTTTTGCAGTCCTTTCTGGTGGAAATAATTGAGCAAGAAAATGAGTAGTAAGATCCACCCATGTGGAGATGGATCCTGCTGGAAGACGTTCAAGCTAATTACTAGCTTGATCATGAAAGGAAAATTGAAATAAATGCAGGCGCGTTCTTTCCCTATTTGCATTGTCAAAGTCAAGTGAGTCTACAAGTTTTAAGAAATCCTTGAGGTGTTGGTTTGGATCCTCAAACCAAAGTGCGTGGAATGAGCATCCGTTTTGCACCAACCGGATGGTGTCGGATCAAAGATGTATCACATTGTTCCCTTCGGGAAGCTCAATGGTGTTCATGTAGCCCTCGTGGCTAGGTTTGGAGTAGTCTCTAAGAGTGCAGATAGGATTCGCGTCTCCCATGGTGGTTGACGAGAATGATTTACGAAACAAATAACACAAAGAAAAGATAGACTACGAGAAAGCTAATATAACAAAAATAAAATCTCACTTGAAAGGATTCAAGCGAGTAGAACTAACCTAAACTAAGTTTGAAACCTAACTATTCCCCACGTAGCGGTGCCAAAAACTTGATGTGGTCGTCCTAAAGACTTCTACACGAAGTTTTACAACTCCCTAGACAATGTACCTAATCGCTGTATGGTAGTATAGGCAAGACTCGGGGGTTGTTATTGTTCTCTAGAGGAATAGGTTAGAAAGGCTCAAACAAGGCTTAGCCGAGATCTACGGGATTGAAAGGAGATTATTTTTGTATTTTTATATTTTATAGAAAGCAGGTAAAATCATGGGCTTGAGAGGTTGGTTGATTAACTAATTATTTAAACTAAATACAATCTATACTACTGGTGATAACTTTATGATAAGACAATGTATTTACTTAATCATGCATTACTCATTAGATTGCTTCTCCTGATCCTGTTGCCTTGTCACACTCGTGATGATCTAAGTAAGTATTTCCTAAGTCATGAACGAATTATACGAAACCGCCATCTATTTAATATTCAAATATGAAGACTATTACAAGGCCTCTAAGAGTATATTAAATGCAATTGAAATATCTTAAGAGGGATCAACCATATTGGGGGTAAGGTAGTATGAAGACTGTTACCAGATGGTATCCTTTCTACACTTCTCGCGTTTCCCTAAACGTCTGCCAATTTAATATCTTATAGCTAGTTATCTAAAGCCTAACGCGCACATTTGATACGCCCAAATACACTATGTATAATATAAGTATATAAGGATGTAAACAATTATAGTATAGTAAGTATTTTCCGTCGGATTTAAGAAACAAACTTTTAACCAAAGTTGTCTCAAAAACCTCCCGAGTCGTTTTCCCTTGACGAAGTATGAATTGAGAATCGGCTAAGTTCGTGATTGCGCGTTTCGAATGGTTTAAAATATTTTTGATTTGGTTTTCTAAATCCTACTAAATGTAAATGACAAGTACGAAAACAAGTAAGCAAGTAACGACAATTAAACACGTAAGCATAAAAACGTAAACGGAAATTAATAAAATGCGACATTTAAGCATCTACATCTAATTTAAGCCCTACGAACGTAAATTTAATTTTTATAAATCCTAAATGACTTAAAATAATTTTCAGAAAAGAAATATATTTTTTGGTTTTTATTTTATTTAATATGAATTAAAAACGATTTTAATCTAGAAAATCAATTAAAAATACTAAATTAATTTCTAAAAATCTAGAAAATTTACTAAAAATACTTTAAAGTATTACTAATGAAATGGTAAAAAGAAAAATCAGATAAGCTCTTTTAATAAGCTGCTAATCAGCTAAATAAGCTAAAAGGCATAAACTGCAAACTGTGTATAAATAATTAATTGTGCAAGTGAATAACAGAAAAGACCCAAGGGCATTATGGTAGCAGAGTGTGGTGTTAAAATGTATGTGTGCAAAGGGGGAGGTCACAGGTTCGAAACCTGTGGCCCTCCTTTTTGAAAAATCATTTTTTAAAATTTTCTTTTTGAAATCTGAACTTAAGCTAAAAATAAGCACTTTTTGAAAAACAACTTTTTTAGAACTAAAAAATAAGCTGGAAATAAGCTTCTAAAAATGACAGTTTAGGCTTCAAGCTAAATAACACTAAGCAAAGGCTTGCTAAGATTCTAAGGACTCAAAAAGTAACTAAAAGCTAAATGAGCTGAAACCTATCCTAAAAGCTACTCAGAAAAACACTAGGGACACAAAATAAGCCAACTAAATAAGCTGAAATAGCACCAAAAGGCTCAGCAGTACTAACTTTAAGTTAGTACTGCTAGCTTAAAATCTTAAGGCTACAAATGCTATTCAAATCCCAATTAGCACTCAAAATTCTTAATAAGCTAAGCTTATCTAATCCTATAATCCTAATAAGCACCTAGAAGCAAAGATAAGCTCAAAAGATAGTTGAAAAGCTCAAAAGATAGTTGAAAAGCTCATAAGACCTCAAAACAGATTTCTAAGAATAAGGCTCAAAAGAACTATGATAATTTAATTGACTACTTTTAAGCTATGAATAAGCCTCAAAAAGCTAAAACCAAAACCTAAAAATTCAAAACAGGTTAAGACTAACCACTAATGAACACCTAAAAGTAATTTTTAGGAATTTTAAACTAGAAAACAACTAGAAAAATAAGCTGTCAAAACTGACAATTGCAATAGAATATTTTTGGCTTTTTGAGATTTTTGATAAACTGAAATACTAACTCTATGACTCAATTCCTTTTGACACTTGATTAAAATGAAGTAATACTGCATACCAACTAGATTTGAACACAAAAATAACACTTAAAGAGAGGATTTGGAAAAATCCACCAATAAGCTGTTAAAACTACTTTTAAACTATGAAACTTTGCAATTAAGCTCAAAACCTTAAATCCTTGCTAAAAACATGCTTAAACTAATTATAACTATCAATTAGACTAAATCTAAGCTAGAACAATTTGTCTTAATGGCCAAAAGAGGCATAAGCAGTTTTTACTTAAAGTAAAAACTGCTATCCCAAACACCCCTTTAACTTTCTCAAATACATTTTAAAGCTAAAAAATAACTTATAAACACTTAATAAGCAAAAACAGATTTCAAACTAAGCATATTAAAGGAGAATAAGCACTAATTTCTAAAAAACAAGCAATAGAAATAAGCTGTATCAAATAAGCAGTTTAGAAATAAGCAAAATAGATTTAAAAGCAATAAAAAGAAATTAAAGTGGTACCTACTTTCAAGCATTAATGAATGACCTAAAAATATCTAAAACACCATTCCCATGAGTTCATCCATTGCTAACTCATCATCCATTTAAGCTTAATACCACATTTCTTAACCCAAATGCAATGTACTTAATCAATAGGCTCAAATAAGCTTTTGAAGACTTATTTGAGCTTATTAAGAGCTACTAGATATAAAAAACGAATTAAGACATTTTTAAAGAAAATTTGCATTAAGGAAAACTTGAATTTAAAGCACAAAAGAATTAAGCTGAAACAATGACTTTTATTGATGAAATTTGATTACAATAATCTAAAACTTAAATACAATAAGTAGTAAATAAGCTGAAATACTATCCTACACTAAACTAAACTACTCCTACTCTAGATCCTACTCCTAGATGATTTCCTTGTGTGATCTTCGTGAGTATTTATAGGCTTGAAATGAAGCTTCTAGGTCTTTAGACGCTCCCTTATCCTTTAATCTCCTCCATCCAATCCAAACCACCTCAAATCCATTCATCCTAAGCCCTTGGATCATGTGCCACATCAAATCATCCAATCACATGATAGGGGATTGCCAGTGTGTCATTCCTTGGTGTCAAAATTTGTCAGAGCAGCCACGTATGTTTATCTAGAAGGATATATGTGGGGAGTGGAGTGGTTTTACCCTGGTTTGTGGTGAAAAGGAGAAGAGAGGAAAAAAGGTGTAAAAGATGTACAGTGAATCCCTTTTGACTGTGTGTTTGACTCTTTTGTTTGTATAAGTTTGACCGGGTATATGGATTGGGCCTTATAATATGATCTTTAGGCCAAATTGGTCACAAAAGAAAATGGATTGGGCTTTTAACAATTTAGGACTTTTTGGTTTAGTATAAAAGGTTGTGGGCTGACCCGATCAATTAAGTGGACCTGGGTTGGTCCGTAAAGTATGGGTACTCCTTCAGCATTGATTTTTCGTCCTCTTTTCATTCTCGTGCACGGCTTTGTCCGTTTTTGCTTCGATTTTGTCCTTTTTGATAAATATTCGTACCTGCAAGACACAAATCATAAAACAAACGTATACAATCATGTTTTTGGCCATTTTTGGTCTTTTTAGCTCTTTTTATTAAGGAAAAGGTATGTGTAAATAAGCACATACCAAAATTCATCATAAAAAGCAACAGTAAAAGGATCTACAATCCAACTTTCATGCAATCATCTGTAAATACAAGGGGGGGGGGGAGCCTAACATGTTATAAAGGAAGCAAGAACATAGTGTAATAATCCATTATTTTAGGTCATTTTACGACTCAATACGTTCCATTATTTATTTTTAGGGTTTTACACGTTTACTTTTAATTTTCTCCGTTTAATTAAATCGCGTAAATTAAAAATAAGCATTCAATGTAAACGGGCATCAAACAAATAAAATTTTACGTCAAGTAAGTGTTATATAATTATTACGAAGATAATCATTGACTTTTCACTTTTTATTTATATTCGTTACGTAAAACGTTTACGTTTCGCAATAAATCATGTTTTTTTGCATGCATGTAAACCCATAAACCTATAAACACATCTATACTTCAATAAATACCCACCATTATACTTAATATCAAAATTTTCATAAAACTATCACTTAAGATTATGTATGGCCGGTTATACAAACATACATGCTCATTTAAAATTAAATCAAACACATTCCACTAACAAGATAAACAAATGTATCCTTTATCCAAAGGATTAAAAAGCTAAAAGCATGCATGATTATCAAGCCTCTAAATAATTCAATCTTGTCTATACACATGTAAGGGGGGTCAGCTTGAAATAAAGAAAAAGGAGAAGTCAATGTGCATGCTTATAGAAGTATCGTATCACTCTTACACACTACTATACTTTCACCATACTTTTCTTACATCCTAGTATTAAACAAAGCTACAATTCCATGCCTTAATCTAAGCCAAAATCGTCCCTTCCCTTAACCCTTTGAAGGTTTCATTGAGGTGGTATTTACAAGTCCTAACAATATAAATACTAGGCATAAAGTTAAACATTACACACACTTCATTTGCAAACTAAAATCAAACATCTAATAACCACAGAATCCTCATTTCCTAACTCAATTACAACTGCATTATTCCGCGTAATCGAGTTAGACAATGCTTCCACCGCTTTTAAATAACAATCAGTTGGACCTCCATCGTAGGGTGCCAAGCACATAGCCTGATTCTGGATAATGAAGGAATGGTCAGTGGTGGTTCTGCGGTTGGATGTGTGGCGGAGAGCGGTGTTACGATCGATGGTGATGGTTGATGATTGTGTTGCATGTTGTGGTTGTTAGTGTATATTTGTGTGTGTTGTTGGTGGTGGTGGTGTTGTATGGTGGTGATTTTAACCATTAACTTTTGTTAATTTGGGGTTGTTAGGGTTTGATTGTTGTGTGGTCATGGAGGTTAACGATGGTGGAAGGTGGGAAATGGTGGTGGTAGTTGTTGTGTTAATTAGCTTATTTGATATGGGTGTTCATTGTCATGCTAATACCCAAATAAACAGAAAACGACCAAAACCAAAGAAAATTAAACAGAATTTGCCAAAACTGAACCAAACAAAATTAAATATTCGGTTTACAGTTTGAATATGTTTTGATAAAATAAAAACTAAACGGAAGCAAAAACTAAAAACCCAATTCACATAAATATTCGATTTACGATTTGAATAGGAGTTTTGATAACAATAACCAAGTTTTTCATACTTATATAATTGTTATATTGTTAATCACCATCTAGTATTTATTTTATAAGTTTACAAAATAAAACAAGCAAGAACATAATTTGGATATACATTTTCATATGATGAAATGATGTTTAAAATGTGTTAGGATGCAAGAACATATTTTATACAAGTGTTGGATAATTTATAAAATTAACTTAGTGAATTAATTGTTAAAAGTTTATTTATAAAGTTTACAAATAAATAATTATGATGATATTTTATTTGGACATAAAATGATGGACATAAATTAGAGGACTAAAAATAAGTGAAAGATGTGTTATTAATTAAATTAGAGGACTTGTAATAATTAAATTATGTCAAAAGTTTATAAAACAAATTATACTTTAAATACATACGAATAGTCTGATTAAACTGTGTAAATTTGAAACTTTATAAAATACATAAACCTGGGAATAAAAAAGTACAATTAATGAGGATTCCAAATATATAAAGAACTTAAAAAACAGAGGTATAACGAAGAAGTTATGATTTTTACAATATTATGATAATAAATTATATAAAAGTGTTTTTATAAAAGTTGTTTTATAAGAACTGCTACTGTTTCAAATTTGATAAAAATGTTTAAACATTTTATTTTGTTCGGACATCTCAATACGACTTCGTGGATATAAAGAACATTAAAAACGAAATTATAACGAAAGAGTTATGATTTTTACAAATTATATATAAAAAGTATTTTAATATATAACTGTTTTGATTTTACTGTTACTTTTTAGAATTTTTTAAATTCTGTGACTATTTTATTTGGATAGAATATCTCGTCATGATTCCGTACATATAAAGAACACTAAAAACATAGCTAAAATGAGAAAGTTATGAATTTTCAAAGTTTTCAAAAAGTATAAATACTTTTACAGCTTTCATAAAAGCTGTGAACTATTTAATAAAACTGTAGATTCTGAAACTGTAATTATGAGGACCTTCGATTCCGATTCGGCCAAAGTGTAAAACTATAAAGTTGTTTGGAACGACATTTTACTTAAACCTTCATATTTTCATATTTTTGAGTGTATAGATATTTAATTAGAAATTATAAAAGTTGTAAACTTTTATAAATAATTTTCTTCACTTTATAAAAATATAACAAATCTGTTAGAAATATAAAAATTGGTTTACGAGTGTTTTAGGGTTCGTTTGGGCTATAAAAACCTTAAAAAATAGTATTGTAGTATCATTTATACAATATTTATTTATGTTTTTAACTTTGTAAATATTATTTTATAAAATAATTAAACTATTTATATAATATTATTATATAAACAATAGAAATATTAAATCATGTATTATTAACAAATAATCAATTGTTGGACAAAGATAATATTTTTACAAATACAAGTACTTAAACATTTATTTAACAAGTACAATTTTAAAATTGTTTCAACGTTATAAATTAAACAAAGACTTTTAGGTGATGATACAACTCTATAAAATTATATGTTGTATTTATTTAAATACATTATACTCATGCGACCTATAATTAATTAGGTTGCATTCGGATTTCACGGGACGATTTACATATTTGATTTATATAATCAAATAATTCACTAAGGTAAGTTCATAGCCCCCTTTTATACAATTACAATGATTTATAACTTTTGGGGTGAGAAACATGCATTGTTTTACATTTGGACGCAAGTATACTTTTAAACAAATTATGAGTTTTCCTAAGTAGCGATGACCCACTATGCCCATGAATCATGAACTGCCAATTACTTGGTGTAAGCGCGAATATTATAAATAGATCTATTTAGGATTGACATCCCCGTTCGGGTAAGTAGCGCTCACTAGGTTCGACGGATTAAACCAATAGACGTATACCATGTCAGATTTGGGATGTTGTGGGTTGAACATCTGCACGGGCATATTGTTGGCATTAATTTGCAATTCATACATGTCGTAGCTTCAGTGTCATGAGCTTAGGGAATCATAATAACATTTTGTGATATTGTATGTGTTACATTATTACGCACTTGAAATCTTGTGGTCCTACATTAAACATTACTTAAACCTGTGAATTCACCAACTTTATGTTGATGTTTTAAAGCATGTTTTTCTCAGGTCAATAAGGTACAAGGGCAAGGATACATTAGATGCCGTCATTTTGGGAGTCATATTGCAAAAAGATTTATGTGCATTACATTTGGGCAATATTTGTTATGTATTAAAATCTTTACATTTACAAGGATGAACAAGTTAAGCTGTTAGCCTTAAAATATGTTGACTAATACGAAATTATATTAGTTCATAAAAGGCTTGACACGTAGGGACTAGAAATGATAAGTTGTATAAGCTAGTTGTGTCAAGACCTATAAATACCCTCTCTATACTTCCATGGAAGGGTGAGGATTCAATATGTAGCATCTCATAAGTATGTTTCTCCTTCTCTCTCTAGAAACACACACTCTTCCCTTCCTCTCTCTATAATTCAATAATATGGCTTTCTTTATCTTTAATCCTTCCCGACCTCCCGATCGTTGTTTTAGGCTAGAATATTTTGGGATAACAGTTGGCATCAGAGCCTAGGGCATTTTTGTGTTGTTGGTTTATGTTTTTGAATGGTGTTCGAAGCTTATTTGAGCATTTCGTGGCTTATTTTAAGCCTAAAAGCTACGACTTTTATATTGGTTGGTAGTTTTTGTGCAAAAAGCTTGAAACTTTCTCTTCTATATAGTTTTTGTGCAAAAAGCTTGAAACTTTCTCTTCTATATGGTTCGAATGATGTTTTACTTAAAAATCTTGATTGAAAATTTTTCGTCATAAAAATCATCATGTTTACATTTTTCGGGTACTAATAGGCTTAGATAAGAAGGTTGTGCAAGAAATTTCATGGTAAAATCATTCAAGACATGCTTTTTTGTGATTTGAAGATTTTGGGTTTTGTCTAGTGCAGACCGAACTAGTCACCCGAACTAGTCACCCGAACTAGTCAGGAGCCGAACTAGTCAAGCCTTCAAGAACCGAATTAGTCAGAACCGATCTAGTCAAGAACCAAACTAGTCAGAACTGATCTAGTCAAGCACCGAACTAGTCAGAATCGATCTAGTCGAGCACCGATCTAAAATGTTCAATGCAAACCGATCTAATCATTCCTTCACAAACCGATCTAAAAGGTTAATCAAGGAACCGATTTATCACCTAGAACCAAACTCAAACACCTTCCATAACACCAAAAACAAACACAACACTTAATGCAAAAACGATCATTAAAGATTCACTTAAACGACAAACGGCTAAAGATTCAGATTTTAATGACAAGTGATCACAAAGTTGATTTTGTATCCCTTATTTGAAATTGAAGTGGGTTTCATGAAGGCGTCTACTTATTTCATCATTGAGAATTCCTTCTATTTTCTACCCCTTTTCTTCAAACCTAATCTATTGATTGATGACTTGCTTGAACGTATACAGCTTATGATTAAGACTTGGATTATCTAGTTATTTCCTGATGTAAGGAGTTACATTGTAGTGCTCACGGGTTATAGCTATTACTTAAAGGAGTTACGTTGTAGTGCTCAGTGTCACACGCAGATGCAGATGTGGATAATTTCAAGAGGTGTTGTACTTATACTTTTTTTGGTTGAGTATAGGGTACTTATAGATTTAATCTTGCACCGTTCTTCAATCAACAACAATGCAAGCTTAAGTAACAAATTTATGGGATTTATTTCATTTTCAAGTTTGGTATATCGGGTTTACTTCACCAAGTGATCACAACAATAGCCGACAGAATACGAGGTTGGTAAGTTAGCCAGAGAGTTTAAAGGTTGAGATGTAATCAGCAATTCTCACAGGATATTATTGTGCTATTCCAAGATAATGGTACTTCACAGTCTAAGCAAAATTCTCCAAGTTCTTCAACGCCATTCATATACAATACCTTGATTTTACCAAGTTCTTGACTCTTACTTTATCTCCTACTATGGTTTCTGAAGTCAAGAGGGGAATGCTTTGTTTTGATTTTAAGATTTGTGCTAAAGATAAGAACTTCTCGAGTATATGTACGTACACGACAATGACGCTTTCGAGAGTTCGCAACCATCATGGGGGAAAATTTATACATCCGGGGACTTAGTTGACTTTGATGTTACCATGTCAACTTTTAGGGGGAAAGTGTAGACTATTTTACTTAGTATGGTTTATGAAGTATTTTGTATACGTGAGAATAATTGTTGCTGATTTCTCGCATGTACCCCCGAACGAATATTCACCAAGACCTAATGACAAGTAGTAGTAGTATTTGATGAGGTTTTCTACTTCTACAAAATTACGTTGTGCACGTTAATGACAAATATAAGTTTTTTCTAGCTACATTAAAGTTTCAGAATCTGCTCAAGATAGGGATGTTGGTTTGGGGGAAAGCTAATTCAGAAACTTCACCAAAAAGGAGTCTATAAAGAAAGCTTTTCAAGACATGCTGCGTGAATTAGGGGGAAGTTAATCCAACTCGTGCATACTACAATGGTTCCTGTACAAGTAAAGATACTGAAGATCCAAGCTGGAGTACAAGTTTCAAGTCCAGGAGAACTCAGAAGACATCTTCAGCTTTAGAAGTGTTTTGGAAGACTTTATTTGTATTGTATTTGTACCTGATGGGAACATTGTAAGTAATTATGTATGTTCACATATTGGGGGAATATTGTTAGCCTTAAAATATGTTGACTAATACGGAATTACATTAGTTCATAAAAGGCTTAACACGTAGGGACTAGAAATGATAAGTTGTATAAGTTAGTTGTGTCAAGACCTATAAATACCCCCTTCATACTTCCATGGAGGGATGAGGATTCAATATGTAGCATCTCATAAGTGTATGTTTCTCCTTCTCTTTCTAGAAACACACACTCTTCCCTTTCTTTCTCAACAATTCAATAATATGGCTTTCTTTCTCTTTAATCCTCCCCGACATCCCGATAGTTGTTTTAGGCTAGAATCTTACGGGATAACATAAGCTTCGAGCTTTTGTAACAAACAATTTCATTAAATCTAATGTATCATTTTCAAATGACTCATTTAGAGGTCGTTCTTGTAGCATTTCGTGTTTTCAGGTCATTTTACGACGTCATTTATTTCACTATTTATTTTAGTCTCGTACGCGTTTACTTATAAATTTTAATTGTTAAGTTAAATCGCGTTAACTAAAAATTTTCATTCAATGTAAACGAGAACCAAACAAATTAAAGTTTACATCAAGCAAGCATTATATTATTTTTATGAAAGTGATAATTAGCATTTTATATTTTATTTTATTGGCTACGTAAAGCGTTTATGTTTCACAATTAAATACGTTTAGGCATACCCGGAAGCACCAATATCTAGCTATACATATCATACATCAAGTATTCTTTCCATAATATATTAAGACACAAAATTTTGCTTCCCTTCCTCTCCTAAATCACGTCAACCAAAAGACAAGAAGCACACCAATATTTTTTTCCAAGACTTATATAAATTAAGTCTAGTACTATCCTAGTTCATGATAACACTTGACCAACATGTTTCCATGTTTCCTTCTTAATGTCTTGGACTTGGACTTTCTAATAGTTAATTTGACCATCTCCTAGTATTAATAAAGGTGTAATACTAGTATGCATTCATTCACTACTCTTCACTAGCAAGTTTAACACATATTTCTTTGTTTCTCCTCTCCTTAACCACGTCCCACTATAAACCTCAAGAAACAATTCATAATCTTTTATTTTGCAAGCATACAAGTAATATAGGATCATATTTAAGATGTTAAAAGAAGGTTTGGAAGCTTGATTTGGCATTTAAAAAGGGTAGACAAGGAAGGTTACAAGTTAGGGTTTTGATTTGGGTTTAGTTTCATTGGAAGTTTTGATCTTGTTTTTCTTCATCATCTTGCACTTCTAAGGTCTTCTAAACTTATACTTCTCAATACTTTATTTACATATTATACATACTTGTTATCTTGTTATCACCACCTAGGTTTTGTTTTGTTTCATGAGTTACAAATGAAATGGATTTTGTACATAAACATATACATTCGAATATATGTATAATCATAGTAAAATGATGCTTAAAATACAAAAGAACACTTATTATGGTTATGGTTTAACTTATAAACTTCATGAATAATTTTCTTGTTGAAAGTTTAAAAACAAAGTTATATATATATAGAGATTATCATGGACGTTACTTGGACAAATGATGGACTAGAGGACCTAAAAATATATGAGACTTGTGATATAAAATATGGTAAAGGACTTGTAGTATTACTTTTATGCCAAAAAAGTTTATAAAAATAAGTTTAAATACTTTTTATATAAAGACTCCAAACAAACTGTTTTAAATCAGAAAATAAAACATGTATTTTATATTTTATTAAAATACTACATGTCATGAGGATCAGAAGCATATAAAGAACTTGAAAAACCGAGCTATAACGAAGAAGTTACACCGTTTCAATGATCTCGGACACTATATATAAAAGCTGTGAAAACTGTGCGTTTCCAGCAGCTGCTGAAACTACGTTTTTGAGGACCTTCAGGTCCGATTGAGTCGAAGTGTAAACTACAAAATTGTTTGGAACAACATTTTACATAAACCTACCAATTTTCATAATTTTCGGATGTATAGTTTGTAAACTAGACACTTTTCCTAACATAAATAGTGTTGGTTTGTTTTAATAAAAATTTTGCGAAACATTTTAGAATCATTTATATAATAATTATACGAGTTTTAACTTTATAAATATTATTTTACAAGACGATTAAACTACTTATGCGATAACATTATACGAATAATAAAAACGTTAAATCAAGTGTTACAAATAAATAAATTATTGGACAAGTATACTATTTTTATTTACAAGTACAAATACATGGATATTATTTAACAAATGCGATTTAGATAATGTTTCACTTATAAATTAAACAAAAAGTATTAGTTGGTGGTGTAACATTATAACTTGTGATGTAGTATTTATTATAAATACGTTATACTTAAACGACCTATATTTAATTATGCTGCATTCGGACGTTCACGTGACGTTTTCACTTATTTGATATTCACTATCCGTTCATTCACCAAGATGAGTTCATAGCCCCTTTTTCCATGTACTTGTTTTACAAACTCTACGGGGTGAAATTACATGCTTGTTTTACTTTTGGACACAAGTGTTTTCAAATTGTATGCTATCCAGATTATTGCCTGAATATTATTGCCTAAGTTAACACATTTCCATTTAAGTCCCTACCAAATCATGAACCGTTAATTGCTATTGTAGTGAGCGCAAGTGTTATGGATAGATCTATCGGGACTGAGAATCCCCACTTGGAATTTTTGGTCACAAGTTGGCTATGGTGCACTTAACATTTTGAGGAACTTGTAGGCTGTTTTGGCATACACCCTATATTTATTTTGGGGCACTGACAGTTAAGGTTTCGGGGTCATGAGCTTAGTGCAATAATACATGTTTTGGACTACTGAATATGTTTCGTTGTCTGCTATTACTTAAATCTTGTGGTCCACACTTTTATCAATAAACCTATGAATTCACTCAACCATTGTGTTGACTTTTAGCATGCTTAATTTTAGGTCTTAAGGTATGAGGTTTGGATGGAAGCTGCGGGGATATCGTTACGATGGATTTTGTGTTTTCTTTAAATTCGATGCACTCTTTAACTTTTGGAAACATATGTCATCTTTTGAAAGCATATAGCTTTAGTTTTACAAATGTATGTTGAAGGTTATGACACTTTTAAATATGCGGAACCTAATGTGAAAACTCTGATATTTTGTAAAGGCATCGAATGAAACTTTGTTTTAAATGTCTATTTGAGGTCGTTTCCTATATCTTGATTATTGTACTATGACGTGGCACCTCATTGTTACCATTCCACTGCTACCAGATTTGGGGGTGTTATAGATTGGTATCAGAGCCAGGGTTATAGGGAACAAGGTCATTTTCAAAACCTAGTCTATAACCAAAATTTTTAAAGATTTTCTTTTCTTTCATTTTCAAAATACAGAATCCTTCATCGCTTACCCGATATTCATGCGCGTATTCCCCGATCCTTACTTACTTTTCCGATTATCATATTGTTTTATATATAATACTTGGTTTAACTTCGATCCCTTACGACTATCTTCTAGCGTATTACTATTCATTCGTATCGGTCGATTATATAAATATTGGCTATTCTGATTAATGATGTTTATTTATAAAAGCATCACCGTTTAAATTATAAAAATTCAACTTTATAATTGTTTAAAATAATTATCATTGTAAAATCTAACCTCGTTGCTATGTGGATTCATTATAGAATTGCATACTGTATTGATGATAAATTCATAATTATTATAATATTCTTATTTTCTCTGTTAGTATCATATACCTCGACTCGACGTACTCTTACAAATTCTTACCGGATCTTGTACTTGTATTGTTAACAGAATCATGCCGCCCAGAAAATTAAAAAAGAAGTTTGTTAAGAGATTAGTGGCGAAACGTGTGGCTAAAGCTATTGAAGAATATGAAAATACTTGAGCTAACCCGAGCAATGATGGCGGGTTTGGAACAACAAATGCTGGAGGAACTGTGAATGTGCAGGGTTGTTCGCACAAGACTTTTATGAATGGAAAGCCTCACTCTTTTAATGGAACGGAGGGTGTTGTTGGTTTAAGGCGTTGGATAGAGAAGGTAGAGCAAGTGTTTGAAATTTGCTAGTGCGCCGAAGAAGATAAAGTTATGTTTGCTGCTAGTACTTTCGAGAGTCGTGCATTAACATGGTGGAATGAAAATGTGCACACCCTAGGGCTCGTCAATGCTAACCGTATTCCCTGTACTAAATTCAAGATGATGATGAATACAAAATATTGATCAACAACCAAAATCCAAAGGATGGAGCAAGAGCTTTGGACTCTGACTCTGAAAGGAGATGACATCGAGGCATACAACAATCATTTTCATAAGCTGGCCTTGATGAGTCCTAAATTCGTGTCTACGGAAAATAAAAAGGTGGAGAGGTACATTTGTGGGTTTCCTGAAGGAATCAAAGAAAATATCACTTCTTCAAAGCCTACAACTCTGCATGATGCCATCAACATGGCTCGTGAATTGGTCGAGCAAGCAGTTCAGGGTAGGGTTGCTAGAATTAGTGAAAGCAATAAAAGGAAATGGGAAGACCACCAAAGAAATACCAATAACAATAACCCCAACAACAACAATCGCAACTGAAACAACAACCATCACCAACAACAAAACACGAGGCATGAAACTGCCAGGGCCTATGCTGCAGCCCCAGCTGAGGGTAGGGGTTATGCTAGAAATCTACCAAGGTAAAACCGTTACAACTCTTACCATGTTGATCCCAACTTAAGATCTATTCCTTAGCTTGTAAAGATTAAGTTACTTTGGATAAATCTAAAACAACTATGGTAGAAACTTTGTGAATACTAAAAAGTATGCGAAATCTACTCTTTTACTTAGAAGAATGTTAATGAAACAGTAAACTTTAAGAACAATGATATAACTGAAAAGATCCAATATTATTATTATGAATAATACGAGTACTCTGTGTAGTACTAGGGTTTACAACCTTGAAGCTATGTATCAAAACGTCTATGACTATTGTGTATACAAAACCATAACCTAGGATCTCTTTTTATACACTAAGGAGTCCTTTACAAGATTACTACAAATCTTCTATAATGTTAAACTTATACATATCTTTCTAACTATATAGAATATAATTTGAATAAGTCAATACAAATCTCTTGACACGTCTTTATCTCTTTAGCTATCTTTAATCTTCATGCAACAGTCTTAAGTCCTTTAGCAGTATTAAGTTAGTACTGGCAGTACTAACTTTCTTCTAGCAGTACTAACTAGTTAATACTGACAGTTGTAACTTAAGCAGTACTAACTCTTGACTTGGTAGTACTAAGTATGAACATATTTAGTTCCCAACAATCCACCCCTAAACTTGTGATTTACCTCTAAATCATCAAGTTTCTTGAATTGAACCTTGTTCTATGAGAGGATTATTCCAAACACTTTATCTTCTTGGTCTTTCAATCAGCATGAATATCTTCCTAAGAAGTTCTTTAGACATTTCATTATCTTGTTCCACCAAGAGTTTTGCAACTAACATCTTTGTAAGAACACCTCTTAACAAAGGATATTCCCTTTCAACCAGTATGTAGATATCCATTCCATCCTTTGTATATACATGATGCACTCCACATGTATCATACGGTCTCCATGTTATATCATGAATATGTTTCTGAGACTTCCATAACTCATCATCAGCATCAGGTTTAAACAGTCCCTTCAACTCTACCCAGATCTCTATTTCGTTATCTTCTATTGGTTCTGTTGAGTTGAACCTTTCTTGAACCAGACTCCATAGTTTGACTAAATCATCCATGTCAAAAGTCTTTAGCATATCTTTAAAAACCTGATATACCTCTATATGATTACCAACCCGGATGATTTTCCAGTACATTCTTGAATATTCAGTGTAAACCTCCCAGTTAATGATTGGATATTTGGTTTGCAGGGCTTCAATATTCATCCCTTCTTTTGGAACTATGATCATCAATTGCTATAGCTCTTCTTGTGATAGCTCATCTGGAAATATAAGTCCTCTGTTGAGCCTATGTGGGTGGCTTGTTCCTCCTTTCTTCATCTCTTTGTTAGGCAAAATGTCTTTTTCTCTGGTTGATAAGTTCTGCAAGCAGTCTTGCTTTTTCAGCTTCAGAGTATTTTTCTCTTTCTTCTGCTTGTAACCTCTGTGCTAACTCTTCATCAGCTTCAATTCTAGCTTGTATGTCTTCCCATTCTTCAATATTGAAAGGGCAAGCTGCTTCATGTGCCCTGGCAATCCTCTGCCTCTCTTCTTCATCAAGTTGTTCTTGCAATCTCAGAGCTACTTCATAACCAAGTCTTTCTTGTTCTTGTTGCCTTTTTGTCTTGGTCATAGACGATTCAGACTCTACCATTATACCTTTACCTTTATCTTTTGTCTTTGCTACACTCCTTCTGATGTACACTAAACTTTTAGCAGCAATATCATCAACATAATCATCAGCAGTTTTAACCTCAGGGCTGGCAGTACTAATTTCTGCACCAACAGTAGTAACTCGTACATTAGCAGTGGTAAAATCTATACTAGCAGTATAAACACCTATCTGTTTCAAAGTAATCCCCTCATCTTCATCAATTTGAGCAATTTTCCTCCCCTGTTTGGAATGATCCTCTTGAGCCAAAATTTTTGAATTTAACCCTTCTTCATCTGAGAGAACCAGTCTGAGTTTTCTTTTTGACTTGCTGAGCTTATCGTTTTTCTCCAACCTCTTCACCTTCTTGATAAGCTTTGTAAAAGCAGCACCATAAACTTTCTTTGTCTATGTTAAGTCTGTCTCTAAAGCTACAACTCCGTTTGATAATTTTGTAACCAAATCTATCAATTCATTGTGTTGCATTCTGCCCTCATCACTTCCAAGTGTGTGAACTCTTGGGAGAGGTGAATCATGGGGCATGGTAGAGGTCTTATAAATGTTACCACTGCCTTGTCCTTCTACGCCAGTGATAGTAGTAGCAGCCCCTCCATATCTGACATCCACATCTATGGAAGCAGCCTCATCATTGGTATGAGGAGGAGAACTGGGCTGAGGAACCTCAGTTTCCTGTCTGATAAAACTCCTAATTGTTGGTGAAAGATGTGGTTGTAAGGTTGATGGAGCACCTGTGGGTGTATGATGGGACTCAACTAGGACTGTTGATCCTTCACCTTGAAAAATTGGGCCCTGAACAAGCATTGTTGGAAACAATGGAACGTACACCCCAGTATAACCCTTAGAAGCCATCCTCATATTGCTAAAAAGTTTTTGTGTATGGGTAGGAGCAATATAAGTTCTTTTGTGAGAGAGAAGTAGTCTCTTATGCTTGTTCAAAAAGATTTGTATAAATCTTGGATACATTAAAAATTTAGTCTTACTATCCAAGTTTTTCACCATTCCATCAAAAATCAGTTTAGAAAAATTAAACTTCCTATTAGTGGCCAAGCAAATAATAGCAGTTGCTATATTGCTACTGAATTGTTCCCAAGCAGTTTTCTTAGAACTTAAACAATGAAAGATGGCATGGATCAAAAATCTCCATTGAGGGGAAAAGTGTCCCTTTTGAAAGGTCAATTTGTCAGAATTAGACACATACCCCATAAGAGCAAGTTGTTCAAATATTTAAGTAGTAGGAAAATTACTAATACCATCAGAATCTTCTAACTTGAGATTCCTTCTAATAGATTCCTCAGTAACAATCTTAACTTTCCCATCTATTGTAGCAATTATTTCCATTTCTCCATTATCAAGTATGCTTGCAGTAGTTTGCCAAAACTGTTGAATAAGAGAAACATAGATAGTGGGATTTTCAGTAAGAGCATACCAAATGTGACTTGTATTGAGAAAATCCACTATTTGATGATATCCTTCACCGCCCTCTGTTTTCTTTAAGTAAGCGACCATGTTGTGTGTGTCACAGATCTCTAAATTCGCCATTGTTGATTAAGAAAAGATTGATTGAGGTATGGGTTAGGTTCGTTTATGAGAGTATGTGTGTTTGGCAAAGTCAATTGATATTATATAGAGAGCACTTAAGATTTTGATTGGACCGACTGAATGGAATTGGATGTTTATCGTGAATAAATCTTATGAGTAAAAGAAAGTTCATGAATTATCCAATTTAAGGAAACCTATAAGTGAAGTAGGCGGAAATATCTCAACGGCTATATTTAATTAAGAAAAATCTGTTATTCCCAAACAGTACTAACAGTAGTCTAGCAGTACTAAGTTTAGCCTAATAGTACTAAGTAAAGCCCAGCAGTACTAAGTAATGTCTAATAGTACTAAGTAATGCCCATCAGTACTAAGTAATGCCCTAGCAGTACTAACTTTTGAGTTACTAGATTTAACCTCAATTTTGTTCCAAAAAGCATTTCCATCATCAATTTTGATTCTCACAAGCTCTCTTTCTGTTTTTCATTCTCACCAATTCTCTTAATTCTTTTTCTCACTGAATCACTCTGTCTGTTTTTATGTCACACATCTCTCTTTTTGTTTTTTAGCTCACTATTTCTCTCAATTCTTTTACTCACCAATTCACTCTATCTGTTTTTATTTTCACAAATCTCTCTTTCTGTTTTTAAACTCACTACATCTCTCATTTCTTTTTTCTTACAATTCTCTTTGTCTGTTTTTATTTTCTCTCAATTCTTTTAAGCTCACGTTTTCTCTCTATCTGTTTTTGCTTTCTCTCAATTCTCACAGTATTAATTATAATAGCAGTACTAATTATACTTACTAGTAGTAAGTTAGGCCAACAACACTAACTTGAATTTCATCATTAGCTGCTGTTTAATTCCATTTCAAGCATCATTTGTGCATAATCCGCTGCATACACAATTAACCTCCCCTCAATCAATACTTTAGAGGTTAAGCATTCCTATACTTGCAATCAGATATTGAAATCTTCCAACATCAAATGCTTTTGTGAGCAGATCTGCAACATTTTGATCTGTGTAAATCTTGATCATTTGAATAAGCTTCTTATCATTGGAATCTCTGATAAAATGATGTCTAATCTCAATGTGCTTAGTCTTTGAGTGAAACACTGGATTCTTAACTATATAGATGGTGCTTTCATTGTTAATGAAAATTTTGGTATTCGTGAAGTTGTAACCATAATCCAGCATTTGATTTTAAATCCAGAGTACTTGTCTACAACAACTAGCAGCAACTATGTACTCTGCTTCAGTAGTAGAGTTGGCAACTATAGTTTGCTTTTTGCATTGCCATGAAATCAATCTGCTTCCAAGAAATTGACAACCTCCTATTGTGGATTTCTTGTCTAAACTTGCACCAGCATAGTCACTCTCAGTATAAGCTTCCAAGTCAAATGGTGAGTCCTTATGATACCAAAGGTCTAATTTATATTGACCTTTCAAGTATCTAAAGATTCTTTTCACAACATGAAGATGTGAAACTTTAGGTGTGACTTGAAATCTTGCACAAGCACATACAACAAACATTATATCAGGCCTTGAAGCTGTTAGGTACATTAATGATCCAATCATTGATCTATATAAGTGAACATCAACATCTTTAGCTTCTGCATCCTTGAGCAATGGCTTTGAAGTTTCCATAGGTGTACATGCTGTCTTCACAGTTGAAAAACCAAACTTCCTTAAGATTTCATCCACATACTTATCTTGACTAATGAAAATCCCATCATCTTTCTGAGTCACTTGCAGTCCTAAGAAGAATGCTAGCTCTCCCAAAGAACTCATCTGTAATTTTTTATGCATCATCTTTTCAAACTCAGTACACATCTCATTCCTTGTAGACCTAAAAATGATATCATCTACATATACTTGTACTAGTAGAATATTACCTTTGACTCTTTTAATGAATAAAGTCTTATCTATCTGGCCTCTCTGAAATCCATTGTCTGATAAATAGGTAAATAGAGTATCATACCAAGCTCTAGGAGCTTGATGTAGACCATTTAATGCCTTTTATACTTATAAACTCTGTCAGGGAACTCTAGATCTTCAAACCCTAGAGGTTGACTGACATAAACTTCTTCTTCAATTTGGCCATACAAAAATGCACTCTTCACATCCATTTGGTACACAACAAAGTCTTTGAATGAGGCATAGGCTAAGAATAACCTAATTGCTTTAATCCTAGCAACTAGAGCAAATACCTCATCATAATCTATTCCTTCTTCTTGAGTGTAACCCTGTTCAACCAGCCTTTCCTTGTTTCTAATCATAATACCTTTCTCATCCTTCTTGTTCATGTAGACCTATTTTGTTCTAATGGCCCTCTTGCCATATGGTAAATCAACCAAAGTCTAAACCTTCTGTAATAAAAACTGTATAAGCTCATCCTGCATTGCTTCTATCCAGCTTGGATATGTCAAAGCTTGAATCACCTTCTTGGGTTCTACTTGTGATAGAAAACAAGCAAATAGACAAGTATGAAGGTCTTAATGAGTTTTCCCTTCATAAACAACACTAATAAACCCTTGTTTATTTGAAGTCTTTGTCATTCTCCTTGTCTGTACACCAGACTGCACATCACCAATCACATGATCAAGTAAATGATCTTTATGGATTCTTATATTTGGAGTAGTGGGAACTAGATATGTGGTAGTAATGTTGCTCATATCTAATTCTGTTTCATCACCAAAGAAATCAGCATGTGTAGCTTCAAGTGGAACAGTAGTAACTGTTAGACTAACAATATTAATATTTAGACTACCAGTATTAACATTTGTACTGGCAGTATTAATACTTGGCCCATCAGTATTAACATCTTGAGTACTATTTTTAGGCCTCTCTTGATCATCAATTCCACTTTCTTGACTTACACCTTCATCATCCTTCTTTCCAGCATCACTAGAAGGTTGTGGTTCATCATTGCTAGCACTCTTTGAAGAAGAATCAAATAGTGAACCATCTTTCAACAGTAGCATCAAAATGTAGTCTTGGCTAGATCCTGTCTCCTTGCTATAAAGACCTATACTAACACTTTCTTCTATACCTACAAAATTATTAGAGTTTGTACCTGCAACAACTGGCACATAATTCAATGATTTTGTTAGAACATCAATATCAAATAACCACTTTGGTCCATCACCTACAATAATAGGCTTATCCTCCAAGAACCTAATATGCAAGTTTTCTTCTACTTTCCTAGTTCTAATGTTGTATACCTAATAACGCCCAAATTATACATGTTTCTATGTTGTTATTTTATGTTTATTCTATCATTTCTCATGAATTTTTGGTACTTAATTAAGCTTGAATTGATTATAGGTTCACTTGAAGACTCTAGAGACCTAAGCTCATGAATCTATACACTTTGGGAGACGAATACAAGAAAAGAAAAAGATTTCTAGCCAAAGTTCAAGAAGTCCGCCGCACTTGCTACATTGTGCGCCGCACTTTCCCCTGAAACCCAAAGTTCGCCGCACTTGCTACATTGTCTGTTGCACCTTCTCCTAAAGTTTGAAGAATTAAAGTCCATTAAATGCACCTACATTAACTCCTCAAAACCGCCGCACTTATTTGTAAGTGCACCGCACTTCCAGTAAAAATCATTAAATGCTATCGCATTAACTCCTAAAGTTCACCGCACTTTTTCCTAAGTGCGCCACACTTTTCACCCAATCTTGCCTATAAATTAAGGACGAATTAGCATCCCTCCTCACAATCATTCCTCACATTCTATCCCATTTCACACACATACTTTCCCTCTTTTCACCAAAACATCAAGAAACACCTTTTCCTTTGAAGAAAAAGATCTAACGATCAAGAACGAAGAAGTTTTCTTACCTAGTTTTCCTAATTAGTTATTGAAATAATGGAAGTTTGTGTAAAATCTACTTTTGCTATGAACTCTTTAGCCATGAGAGGCTAATTCTCTCATGACTACTCGGTGAAGTTACGATAATAATAAAGTGTTTGGTATGGTTTTGATCGTTTTAATCTTAAGCTTATGTTCCAAACCTGTTATATCTTATCTTATCCATTTTTGCTTATCATCTTAGATTATATAATCATATCGGTATAGGTCGAAAGACCCGTTATGATCTATGTGGTTTTAAAGATTTGTCTATGGTCTTTAACGTCTGTGCTGAGAAATCCACTTTCGTAAATTGATAAACAAAATAAGCTTTGATATAATAATAACTGGATTATTTGAGTGACACATTTGGTCTAGTTAACTAAATATAAGTCTTAAGTTAATCAAGTTAATTCGTAAAAACGTTTTTTGACGAGAAATCATTTTTATAAATTAAAGTCCCATCTTCAAGGTCAAATCATTTCCAACACTATAAGATTAGATCTAAACTATCCAGTAGTCATCTTAAATCATTGATAAAACCAAAAGTTATTTTCAAAATGTTAAAGTCTATTATCTTTATGATTATTTTAACCACTACTCTAATCCCTATGGAACGACCTGGTCTTTACCTAAGAAGATAATACTGCAGAACCTGGGTTATACTTTTACCCCATGTGTGTTTCATATAATTGTCCGGTATTTTCAGTCTTATAAATTTAAAGCTTTTGAAACACATCAAAGTTTTTGGCGCCGCTGCCGGGGATTTCTTAGCTGTTCTGTAGTCAAACTCTGGAAAATCTCTTTAACTCCCCCTCTTTTTCAAATCGCCGTACAGTTTTCTGGCAAACTGACCCGAACAAATTCTCCTTTGGATGCATACACGTGCTTCCAATTCTGAACTTGTTGAACCATTACTTGAACCTGAACGTACTCTGAATCGAAGACGTCGTCGACGAAACAGAAGAGTTCCATTCGATCAAAAAAACAATCCACCTAAAAATCCGAGAATTGTCTATCTGCCAATTCTTGACATCAACCACTTCCGGACACTTTCTAGTTACTTTGAAAACCGTTTAACCCAATGGATGATAGAACCCATGTGGGCTGCTGACCATGTTGTCGCTCCGACTCCTAGTTGTGCAGTCACTATTCCTAAAACTGCTAACGAATTTGCTATCAAAGGTAACCACTTGACTCTTGTCAAGGGAAACCAATTTGATGGAAGAACCAAAACCGATCCTTATAAACACATTCACAAATTCCTCGAAATCTGCTATATGTTTAAATACAGAGATACTGAAAATGAAGCCGTTCGCCTAATGATGTTTCCCCTATCACTCACTGGAGAAGCAAAAAACTATGCTGTGACGAACTTAACGAAGGAACTATAGAAACATGTGAATGAACTTCGAACCACTTTCATTAGCCGATTCTTCCCCCCAGCTCTTTTCGACCGACTCCTCGGAGAAATCTGAGCTTTCTCTCAACACGAGAACGAATCTCTAACCGACGCTTGCTTTGTATAAGAAAGCTCCGAAACTGTCCATGGTTTACTATCTGTCCAAAGGCAACATTATCAAAATCTTCTATCATGTCAAGCAAATAACCCAGAAGTTCTACAATGCCGGCATCTGGTGGTAGTTTCCAATCTATAAACACCAATCGAGAGCTTATCAGCTTTTGGAAGACAAGGTCTTACTAAAGCTCGACTGGGCTAAAAACCAAAAATCCAAACCATCTCTTAAGAAAACCGTTGCTTTCGCCGATGAAGGTAGCAGTAATTCTAATACTGACAAAATTATGGCCCGAATGGATGCCATGACCCTGAAAATGGATGCTCAGTATAAAGAACTCTAAACCATGCTAAAAAAACAAAAAAACCGTCTTGATGAAGATGATATACCTATGTCCCGAGAAGAAGAAGCCAAATTCATGCAAACTTTTCGTAAGACTCGTTTTTACAATGATTACCGCGATCGAGACTCGAATCTCGATAATTGGCGTGCAAACGAACGAAGTAGTTACAATCGAGACAACTACAGATCCAAAACTGATGATAAACCATACGATCTTCAAAAACAATTTAACGATTTCATGAAATCTCAGCAATCGACCAACGCTTTCGTCAAAGAAACGTTCATGGATCTTAAAACTTAACTCGAAACCGTTGCCAAAATCATCAGCTCAATCAAAACCTGAACCAAGTCGACAGACTTGCTAACAAGCAATCTGCTCGACCTTCTGGATCTCTTCCAAATAACACTCAACCAAACCAAAAGGACATGAAATTCCCAAAGACTACCAACAACACAATCTCGCATGAGCATGTGAATGCCTTATCACAAGAAAGTGTAAATCCTACAACCCACTAGTGAATTCTCCCTCAAAAATGATCAACAAACTAATCCTGAAAACCCTATCAATTTCGACAATAGCGATGAAGAAGACGAAGAACCTACACCACAACCAAAAATTCAAAATCCAAAACCAATCAAGGAAACTACATTACCCAAACCATACAAACCAAAAATCCCGTATCCTCAACGTCTAAGGAAAGAAAAAAATGGAAGCTCAATACAAAAATTTTTTAGACGTAATCCGCGCAGTTCGAATCAATGTACCTCTCATCGATGTCTTGGCCGGAATGCCTAATTATGGAAAATTTCTCAAGGAACTCATAAGCAACAAACATAAAATCGAAAATTTTTGCCGCTTTCTTAAGCGATGAAAGTTCAGCGATGATCGAAAACAAAGTTCCACCTAAACTCGGAAACCCCGGAAGTTTTCTTATTCGATGTAATTTCAACAAAACTTTCTCCTGCAATGCCTTAGCCAACCTTGGTGCTAGCATTAACCTTATACCATATTCACTATATGCCAAATTATCTCTCAAAAATCTTAATCCTACTAAAATGAGCGTAAGATTAGCCGACAGATCATTCCAATACCCTGTTGGAATAGTTGAAAATATGCTTGTTAAAGTTGGTAAATTCACCTTTCTTGCTGATTTTGTTATTCTCGAAATGAAAGAAGATAGTAAAGTTCCACTCATTTTGGGACGACCATTTCTTCATACTGCTGATGCAGTAATTCAAGTTAAACAGAATAACTCAACCTTGGAGTTGGAACTGAACGAATGATTTTCAATATCGATTCTGCAATGAAACACTCCTATTCAAATGATGATACCTGTTTCAGTATCGATGTCATCGAGGAAATATTAGAAGAAGATTTCGACGCTCTTCTAGATGAAGGTAGTAAAATTCTTCATTCCATTGAAGGAACCCTTCTCGAAGAAGAAATCTTTGCTTAATTTGATGAATTCATGGCAATGATTGCCGATGAAAACTATGACTCTGAATCCAATACCAAAGATTCGCCATTCGAAAAAATCACCATCAATACTGATTATAAGATCAAAACCTCTCTCGAAGAACCTCCTATGGATCTTGAACTTAAACCCCTTCCTGATAATCTGGAATATGTATTCCTGGTAGAACCCTCTTTTTTCCTGTTATCATATCATCTCAGCTATCCAAAGAAAAGAAAAACAAACTCATATAAGTCCTTAAAAAGCACAAGCAAGCCTTTGCTTGGAAAACAATAGATATTCCTGGTATTTGCCCATCATTTTGCAAACACAAGATACAACTTCTGGATGATAAGAAACCCGTTGTCCAAAAACAAAGAATGTTAAATCCGAACATGCAGGAAGTTATCAAAAAAGAAATCATAAAACTCTTGGATACCAGTATAATTTATCCAATTGCCGATAGTCCTTGGTTTAGTCCTATCCATTGTGTACCAAAGAAAGGTGGTATTACAGTTGTCACCAACAAAAATGATGAACTTGCTCTAACTAGAACCATTACAGGTTGGCGAGTATGCATCAATTATCATAAACTCAATGAAGCAACCGCAAAGGATCATTTTCCTTTACCATTTATGGATCAAATGCTAGAAAGACTCGCAGGAAATAAATATTTCTGTTTCCTCGATGGTTTTTCTCGGTATTTTCAAATTCCTATCGATCCTAATGATCAAGAAAAAACAACATTCACGTATCCTTTCGGCACATACACTTATAGGCAAATGCCTTCGGGCTATGTAATGCTCCTGCCACATTTCAAAGGTGTATGTTGGCAATCTTTCACGATATGATCGAAGAATCATATAAAGTATTTATGAACGATTTCTCCGTCTTTGGAAACTCTTTCGACACATGCCTAAACAACCTTGTAAAAATGCTCATCTCGTCCTAAACTAGGAAAAATGTCATTTCATGGTCAAAGAAGAAATTGTGCTAGGATACAAGGTGTCCAGTGCAAGACTTGAAGTCGACAAAGCAAAAATCGATGTGATCTCCAAACTTTAACCCCCTTCTAATATCAAAGGTGTTAGAAGCTTTCTCGGACATACCGGTTTTTACTGGCATTTCATTAAAGACTTCTCGAAAATTGCTCGACCTATAACTAAACTGCTCGAAAAAGATACTCCATTTGAATTCGACGATGAATGTAAAAAAGCTTTTGAATCATTCAAAGAGAGACTCATATGTACTCCTGTGATCGTAAGTCTGAATTGGAATCTTTCGTTTGAACTTATGTATGATGCAAGTGATTTCGCTGTAGGAGCCGTCTTAGGTCAAAAAGATGGTAAAAACTTTCACCCGATCTACTTCGTAAGCAAAACCCTCAATTCCGCTCAATAAGAATTCGACACAGAAATCAAAGATAGAAAAGGTACCAAAAATGTTACAGCCGATCACTTATCCCGACTTGAAAACAATGAGACAAGCGATGATAGTAAAGTCGATGATAACTTTCCTGGAGAAAATCTTATGGAAATCAACACCAAAGATGAACCGTGGTTCGCAGACTTTGCAAACTACCTAGTTGGTAATATTATACCAAAATGGATAACATATCAACAAAAGAATAAATTTTTCTCTGACCTCAAACACTACTTTTGGGAGGAACCTTACCTTTTCAGAGTATGTATATCTGGACCAGAAACCCAAACCATTTTTGATAAATTTTACCACAGACCAAGAGGTGGACATTATGGACCAAACATTACTGCTAAAAAAGTCCCTGATTCAGGATTTTACTAGCCAACAATCATTGTTGGGAATTATATTTGAGTTGATAAGACAAAACATATAAAAGATGAAGGACTTAAAAGACAAAGGAGGAATTCTTCAAATGATGAAAGATTACAAAAGATTATTATAAAAGTTAAGAAGATTTAGTTGTTTCCTAATACTTATCCTTTATAAAACCTAATAACTCTATTATATAAAGAGATACATGTTATTAGGTTTAGGTGTACAAGTCTTGAGTTTCATAGTGTACCTAAATGTGTGTGTGTATTTTGGGCGTATAAATGTAGACGCCATATGTAGTATTAGCCTCAAGGTCAAGGTAACTTGATCCTGTTACAGTTCATTAATGTAACTGTATTATTCTGATCAAATAATATTAGGGCTTAGAGTGTTAATAAAAGAAAAACCTTGTTATGATAACTTTGATTTGTTCTAATTCTGCTGCATGTTATTTTTTTGTTATCATGATCCTAGATGAGGTCTAAACAACCTTGAGCTATAAACGATCCAAGAACTATCACGTGTTTTGATGTCGGTTTTATGAAGTAAAGATATGTCGAATTTTTCTAGCTTTGGTTTTAGGTCAAAATTGGTGAAATTAAGGTTTTTTTAGCAAACCCTAGGTTGTTTTTGTTTCAATATCAGATTCGACAAGGGCATCAAGTGTAAAAGAAAGTGTCAAAACAGATTGGAGTTTGTGACAAGGTTTCAAGGTTTTAACGAAAACTTAATTTAGGGTTTTATACTAAATCGGTTGCTATGTTTAGTTTTTGGTGACACAAAAAAGAAGAAGCTTCAATAATGATGATTAGGGTTTGACATAAACCTTAATTCAATGAAGACACAAGGCGTACAGATGCAAGATCATCCTAGTGTGAATGATGTTGCTGTGTTTATGTCATGGTTTGAAGAAGATGCAGCATAAAAACCTTAATTCTAATCGTTATGGAGAGGTTCTGATGAGTTGATCATTAGAACGATTAAAAGTAACTCTACAATGTTATTACTGGTAGTAAAAGTTTGACTGATGTTAGTGGCGAATGGTTAGCTTAATGCTACTCATTTATTGTTAAAGTGATGCCACATGTTATTAGTGCTGCCATAGGATGATTTGTACTTCCAAGGACGACACAAGGTAACTTAGTACTGCTTAGATTCAAGTTAATACTGCCATAGTAAGTTACAACTACTAAAATAAAAGGTTAAAACTGTTTGAACATATTAGTATTGCCAGTTACATCTTTCTACTACCAACGTTTTACTACTGCTTAGGATCAAATATTAGGTTGTACTATTTCATGGCTGCTAATAGTTTATGCTACCAAGTCGATTGGGCTTAAATGTGATTTTATTTTGACGATTGTATCACATCAGAAGGTTAACAAAGTGTAATTAAAGTTTGGTATTAACACGTGGTGAAATTTTTGGAAGTGTGTTCACGGTTAACATGTTGTTAATATTGCTATTGGAAGTGAGAAAGCAGATTTA
>BQNB010036192.1:0-42676 GCA_026074375.1 Tanacetum coccineum
TAAGACATGTGGGCATCTATTTTTTCGGCTAATGGGCCCCCATACTCAATTATTAATTAATGATTGATTACATTGCTTTGTTAATAACATGTATTTTTAATAAGGGGATGATTTACACACTCCAAAAAGTGATTGTGTGTTGTCTTCACATTTATACCCCTACATCATTTAGTGAGTGTGCAAATATTAAGGGTATAATAGTCATGACACACATATTTTGAGTGTGTCAATCACTTTTTGAAATGTACAAATTATCTCCCTTTTAATAAGGTTAATGACTTGAAAATGCACATAACTTGTCAATTTTTAAAAATAAAAGATGACTACACGAAATAACAAACATTGACAATTTAGATGCATTTTCAAGTCACTAACTTTTTTTATGATTAATCATAAGACATTCTTTCTTCTAATGACACTTTGTCTCTATTTTGTTAACCATTACTCATGTTTTAATAATCATTATTCGTTTGTCTAATGAGAACTCTTTATATTTTAGGAGCAGTTGCATACATATTTTTTTAAACTACAAGTGTGCATGCCTATTCAAAATGGACAAAATGCTATATCCACATAACTTTTATAAAAAAAACTTACATAAAAATTATCTTAATCAATTCTCTCCTCTTTTTAATTCAAATCTTCCTATTCATGTGTGCCATATCTGTTTGTAAAAAATTATGTGTAAATTTTTTATGAATATAGCATCCTTCATCCAAAATATGGATAAAAAACATTATACAATGTGCCTCGTATGAAAAATATATATGCAATTATTTTAAGCAGTTTACCAAATGTTAAAGTAACATTTGATTAGGGGTGAGCAAAACAGACTGCGGATCGGACTGGACCGAGAAACCGGACCGGACCAAACCTATTTCAGTCCGGTCTTCGTTCCATCCTTTTTCTTATTTTCGGTTTTCAGTCAGGTTCGGTCTTACAAAAAAAACCCGGCAATTATGCCTTGTTAGACCGGACCGGACCGAAGACCAAACCGAACCGGACCAGATCGCACCATTTCGGTCCGGTGTTTTGGCCAAGGTCAGTTTCGGTCCGATCCGGTCTTGTTCGATCTAGTTCAGTTTTCGGACTGTGAGCACCCCTGCATTTGATCACTATCTTCGAGTAGTGAAGCATGTCTTTATTTTGCCTTTAAGGATTGTTTTGTTAAAATATAAATTTCAGTAGTCTTTTTGTTTTGTTTGATAACAATCATTTTCGATTTTTTGGCTGACTAAAGAGGTTTGAACCTACCGCCAGATAAACTTAGACGGGGTAAATCACTCCTTTTTTAAGAGGTTGGCGTGACCATTTTCGAATTATTTGCACTTACAATGAATTGAACTTAAGATCTCACACATAACATCTTCTAAGTACGATAATCAACTTATAATAATGGCTTTATCATTAGAACTTTAATTAGAGCCATTATAGAACAAAATGTCACATTTATTTTCCAATAATGGAGCAACATAAACAAATTGATAATCTTAGGGTGACACCTTTTCTTAACATGTTTTTGATGATAAGAAATCACTTTGTTACCTCAGTAATAATATACCATTCGATTCTCGATACCTCGTAACAAACTCTGAACCAAAAAAAAAACACCTACTTAGTCTCATAAGCACATCATTCGGTTATTACAATGCTAAGAAGAACAGCTTTTCTCTAAACCGGGTTAAAACATTCTCCTAACAATGACACGCAGTAAAATCCAAGAGTAATTCTTTTTTTATGACGCTAGTTCCTTGACAAAAAATATAAAAAAAGATAATATAGTGGACGAAACGGCTGTCCTAGCTTAGTGGGGTGATTGAGATTGCTTATTTGAAACTGTTAACGCCTATACAGTACTCGAGCCTTAAAGACTGCTTATCTAGACTTAAAGACTGCTTATATACAGTACTTCTAATAACAAAAACTCAAAATGACATAAATACCCTCAAACAAAGCAAAACAACCACCAAATCTTATAAAAACTAACAAGTCATTACACAGATTATGTCATCAGATTGTTCCAAATATGCAGATTATTGATCCAACTTTCAACTGTTTCTCAGCTCCAAAATTTCCAAATAAAAATGTCATCATTATAGAAACTCGTTACCTTAATCATGCGAAAAAAGGCCTTACAATATTCTCTTTCGAGACAAGCTTTTATGAACCAAGCTGCAGGGTGCGAATTCAGACATAATAACCTGTAAATGTGAAACCCCTTCCAACGATCTCACCAGCACAAAACCACGCAAAACATTCAAGCCCAAATAGAGCAGCAATCCCTACCTGTTCAACTTTCAAATCTTGCTTTTTCGTCCACAGTTCCTTCACGTGACCGACTTCCTTCCAGAATGCCTCGTTACGGGCAGGGAGACTGCAAAAACAATAGACGAATTAAACTCATTACCGGGTACATGAAGTCACAAAATATTCAGTTTTCATAGTTTTGATAGAAATGGTTTTTCTTTGGATTATATGAATATGGTGTCAAAATATCTTGAGTAAATTACATAAATGGTCCTTGTGGTTTGGCAAAAATTGCATCTACCATCCCTGATAGTTTAAAGTTGCATTTTTGGTCCCTATCTTCGCAAAGAATAACACCGATAGTCCTTCGCCTTAAATTACGTAGATGCAATCTTCGCCAAACCACAAAGACTATCGGTGTTAAGATGGAGGACTATCGGTGTTATTCTTTGCAAAGATAAGGACTAAGAATGCAACTTTAAACTATCAGGGACAATAGATCCACTTTTCGCCAAACCACGAGGACCATTTATGTAATTTACATTAATATCTTTGTTCGAACTGTGACTACACTTTAACCAAGTTAATGTGTTTCGGTCATTTTATTATCATTTTGAAGACGGATATTATGGCCCATCATAGGTTTACCGTATGCATCAACTAACTAGTGTTCCATCTTTCTTTAAACCAGATATGATATTAATATACGCAAGTCCTTGATACAGCTAATAGTGAAGACTAAAGAGCCCAACTATAACTCATTTATGTGAAAAAGGTCAAGAGGCGTTTAAATTTTTATTTTGCTAAAGCGTCAAATAGGAAACTTCAGAATAAATCAGCTAAAGAATAAATAGTACAGCGGTTTAAAGTCCCAAAAGTATACTAAGCTGTTTAAAACTTCCTGAACTGATTAATTCACAATATCGGATAACTCTCGTCACAAATAGTTTTTATTTTTAATCACAGCTGAAATTGAACTATTTTTTGACATAAGAAAGAAACCAACAGAAGTGTTTACGGGTTGACCGGACCGTCTTCTACATGTCCTAAGCAAACTTACCAATTTTGTCGTGTAACCAACCCGTCCCCTTTACCATAAGTTGTCAACATGGGATGCAAAGAAATCACAACTATCAAAAAAGGGCTGTGATAGTTAACCTGGCAAGACGAGTGTAGAACAGCTGTTTGGACAACTCATTGCATTTCTCGACAGTGGCTGGTTGTTGAATATATTGTTTGTTCTCCTCCAACAATTGCTTGTAGTAAGTGGATCCGTGCTTGGATAAGAACTCTGAAGCCAGGGTTGCCTTTGATTGCAACTGCTTTAGTTTCGATGCCATTGTATCTGCAATTGAGGCTTATCAGTGATTCGAGGATACCATCACAAATAACAGTCATAATAATATAACAATCAAATGCGCCACAAAATAAAACGAGTAAATACGTGAATGATACATAAAACCACAAGTTGAGACTAAATTCTAAGAAATGAGGAAAAATTTACAATTCCACACGTCTCGTAAAATCATAAAGTTACGTTTTGTTATAAGCATCTTCATACGATAAGCAGAAAAACTACGATTAATATACAGGGGATGCTGACCACGTTATTAAGCAGCTTCATATACCATTGCCTATCACATTATTAAGGAAATGAGAATGTAAATATACAAGCCCACCAATACATAATACTTCTAAACACAAAGCTCGTTTAAGTGAATGGAAACCATACCTCCAAAACAGGAGTGACACCCTTGAAATATGCTGACCAGCAGCTTTCAGCTTTCTCCATCCACTGTTTTGTTTCAAGGACAGCGGTAAGAAGGTGGTCCAATGTGGCTTTCGAAAAGTTGACGGATTCGAACATCTCAAGATTATTGACTAGCTTCCAGAATGAAGTTTGAGGCTTCTTTGTGTTGCTCGAACATAAGATAACTAGTCAAAAAATAGGCATCCGATGGAGCTGATGTCAAACTTGAGAAAAATATCTGATTTGGTTTTTAATGAACAGACAAGTGTTATGGAGGGCTCAATTTTTATGACCTTTCAAAAGTGCATAACACGAGAGAGCAATTAGGAACTCTTGTTGCAGCCTAATGTAGACAATATGATGCTACAGAGAAGCTGTTTGTTTTGAACAACGGAGCATCTTTTGGTTTTTGTACGACAAAGGTAGCTACAGATCTTGATTTAGATGATACCGAGACTCATTTGAATGACTACCAAGACCTTTGATCAACATATCCCACAAAGATTCCTGAATATAGAGAAACGTTTAGAAAAGAAAATTTCATGTCCTCACGGAGATTTTGAAGAACATGATGGTTGATGATGAGGGTAGCAAGCTTCTTCAGTTTAGAAGGTACTCTTATTTTCAAGCAACACCAAGAAGCCTTGAACATCATTCAGGAGGCTGGTCAATAATCTTGAGACGTTTGAATCGATCAACTTGTCGAAAGCCACAATGGATCCAAGACTCTTGAAACAAAACAGTGGTTGTCCTTAACAAAGAGTGGTTGGTCAGCATAATTTCAATGGTGTCGCTCTTGTTTTGAAGGTATGGTTTTCATTCACTTAAATGAGCTTTGTGTTTAGTATCAAGTTTAGAAGTATTATCACATTGTTTTCGCCATACCTCGCTCAGGCGGGATTGGGTATGTTGTTGTTTGATCACATTGTTAGGCAAATGTCAGGTAATGATAAGACAAAAACATTGTCATTTCCTTACTATATAAAACGGTGCAAAATTAAAAATCAGGGGATGCATCTATGTAGTATACCCACCACTTGGGCACAAACTCATACTAGTAATACAATTAACAATAACTAAATTTATCAAATGAGGAAAGATTTACAATTTATCACATCTCGTGAAACATAAAGGTTTACATTTATGTTTGTAAAAGAATGATATCATTCATACATACTTCTTAGAATCTGCTTATTCTGCCACAAAATAAGCACAAACAAAACAAAAAAGCAATCCCAAAACACCCCCTAAGAGTGAGACCGACTATACAGATTGACAACATCACTCTACTACCAACAACAATATTCACAACTAAGCTTATATGTGGGCTTATGAGGTTATTTGATTTTGGCTTATATTTCATAAGCCCCAATTATCCAGCTTATTTTGAGACTTATGGGCTTATATAAGTTCATCATATCGTAGTAAACTTATATAAACCCACAAGTCTCAAAATAAGCCGGAAAATTGGGGCTTATGAATTATAAGCCGAAAAACAAATAAGCTCACAAGCCACATATAAGCTTAATACCCCCTTATTAGAATCTGCTTATTCTACCTCAAATTAAGCACAAACAAAAAAAAACACCCCCTAACTTATAACAATCTGCTTATTCTACCTCAAAATAAGCACAAACAAAATAAGAGTGAAACTGACTATACATATTGACAACATCGCTCTACTACCAACAACATTATTCACAACTAACTTAAAACGATCCCCGTCTCACAATTGGTAAACGACAACTATCCCGAAGGTAAAAGACATCAACATAACCTTAAAAACCATCATTTTGTTGCATTGAATTTCTTTTTTGGGGGGTAACCATGGTTTCCGACCTTTTGGCTGACTAATCCACGGGGTTTTAAAAACATCATTTTGTTGCATTGTGTTTGGTATATCAATTCAAGATTACATTAATCTTAAATCAGCTAAAAAAACCCATAAAAATCTAAACTTTATTATATGTTTTTACTAAATCAAGAAAACCCTTTAATCTTAAATCATTCTTGGACCTAAAAAACCCATAAAAATGTAAACTTTATAATATATTGTCACTAAATCAAGAAAACCCATTAAGCATAACCTAAAATCTTGATAACATATAAAGATCTAATCATAAAAATGAATATTAAAACCCAAAAATGAAATGAAATAAGAAAAAGGGGGTTTATACCTATCAAATGAAATGAAATGAAAGTGGATTTGGTGAGACTTTTTTTTTTAGTTGAATAAGCTATGGGCTGCGTGAGATGAGACTAGTTGAGTGTGTGTGGTAAAAGGGGTGTTTGGGGTGTGTTTGTTTCAGCTTATATAGCTGGCTTATGGCTTATTTGGTTGTGGGCTTATGTTTCGTAAGATTGCTTTTTGTGGCTTATTTTATATATGCTTTTTATGTTATAGTAATATGTTTGCAACGGGGCTTACGAGGGTTTATAAGGGCTTCAACTTTTAAAATCACCTGGTTTATAAAATAAGACTCGTTTATTACATATATTTATGAAACATGTTTATAGTCATAAGTCTTCATAAGTCCAAACCTATAAAGAATGGCTTATGAGGGCTTATAGCTAGTTAAATTACGTAAATATCTTTTAAAATATAATTGAATATCATGTTAAAGCTGAAAATATATGCGTATTTTAATTTGATGTATTTTATGTGATTTTACATTAATAAGCTTCAGCTTCAACTAATTCGCCGAACAACTTTAAAAAATATAAGCTTCAACTTTCGACTTATAATACAAGCCTCAACTTCAGCTACAACCCATTACGCCAAGCCTACCCTTATTATGTAACAATAAACTTATATAAGCTGGAAAGTTTTAAAATAAGCCACAAGGTAAGCTTATGAAACATTAGCCCAAAGCCAAATAATCTATAAAGTCGAAACAAACAGCCCTTCAATACAATTACAATTATAATTACAAACTACATTACATCTAAATTATTCGCAGCGTATACCAGTGACTGGTATAATTATATGAGCGATTTTTTTATATATATGAATGTGGATTAAGTGAGACTGAATAAAGTTATTAGCTTAAATTATTATCTATACTACATACAAAAAGAATTGCACATTCTCTCTTCATTAATTAGGGATGGCAACGGGCGAGAAAAAACCCATAACCCATGGGTACTCGCACGTAAATGAGCGGGTAATTTGGTTATTTTTCACTCGCGGGTGGGTTGTGGGTGAAAACTTATACCCATCGATAGATGACGGGTGGGTGACGGGTAATGCATACCCATCATGGGTGTACCCATTTAAGATACTCACGAGTGTACCCATCGAAATACCCAAGGGTGTACCCTAAACCCATTTGTGTTAAAATAAAATTTATTATACTGCTTAAATATTTGTGAGGTTCTTGATATATCTTTAATAACTACCAAAACCTCTCGACTACACAGGACACTAATAGTTTCTTTTAGTTACAAGACTAAAAGATGAATATCAAATATCAAAATTTTAAAGATATATACATGATATATCTCAGTACATATATGTGATTTGATGTAATGATGATTAATTTTTCTAGTTTCAGACATGTCATTAAATATTTTGTGAGCTTGATATTATTTAGGAAATTGTATTATGACCCCCCCCCTTATTATGGCCCTGGTTTATAGTTAGTTTACATATCATTGTTTTATAATTTTATTCTATTTCACAAACCCACGGGTTTACCCATGAGCATGGGTATGGGTAAAAAGTTGTACCCATTAGTGGGTAAAACGGGTGGTTGGCGATGAGAAAAAAAAAATCCACGGGTACGGGTGAGGGTTAGATGGACCTATACATTACCTGAGTGTCAACTATCATTAATGTTTTCAAGTATACAATTCACAAAGCTTCTAGTACAATCTATAAATTGCACAAAATTACTTTTAAATGTAATACAACTAATAAAGGCTTATAGTAAATAATTAAAATCACAATGTTTTCATCCATTAAATGTCTCTAAAAATTAAAATAATACAATAATTACAGCATTTTGATACTATTAAATACACCAATTAATCTTATTTTCAAAACAACTTTAAAATGAAAAATGATATTATTACCTAATTTAAACTCACAAAGCTTCATGAAAATTTTGATATGTTATAGTTCATAGTTCAGATTGGTTTTGGAAATCGGGATCGACCACCGTTCTTTCAGGAATGGAGTCGTATAGTTCGCAGCTATTAAAAGCGTTGAAATGGAAGTAGGAGGCGGTTTTTTTAAAACCGGAGAAAAACGTAGTTTGGAAGTAAATCAGTGGTCGGACTCGGGTCATTTTTTATAATCACAGGGTATCCCACCGCTGCAACGGGGGCGCGGGTACCTGCTATACTACATTATAAAGTATAAAGGTACGTACTTCCATCGCTCATTAAAATGTATACAACATTTTAAGGTAATACAAATTTTAAAGCTTTTGGTATAACTCTTAAATGCACAAAACTTAATTCTAACTAAGTACAACTTATAAAGCTTATGGTACTTCTCTCTCCTATTAATTACTAAATATTCTTAATTTAAGTAAAAACATTATATGCATATGTACAAGTTAAATACTTAGCACCGTCGGTTACAAAACTTGAAATTGAATGTTGTCATTTATGGTCCTTATACTAATTTGATTCAAAAAACCTGTTGAAAAGAATTAACTTTATACCATTGAAGTCCAAAAATTAATACTCCTTCCGTCCTAAAATTTCCCCTGTTGACTTTTTTAGTCTTTTTCTTTGAACTTTGACCTTAAATATTTTTGTTTGTGTTATGTTATAATTGATGTAAAATATATGAATTGATTGGTTTTTGATTGTGTTTTCATTGTTATAATTTTCGTCAAGTATTACATAACACAAACAAAAATATTTAAGGTCAAAGTTGGAAGGAAAAGACGTGAAAAATCAATAGGGGACAATAAATTTGGGACGGATGGAGTATTAAAGTGATGTTTGCACAAGTGAATTTTTCAATTCGGCGTTTCGTCAATGATATCATTATCGAAATTAAAAACCAAACATGCACAAATATGATCTTTTTTTCTTTTCAAAAATATTATTTATAAACTGTTTTTTTAAGTCACTTTTTTTAAAGATATAATTCAAAAACTCCTACTCTATTTAAGTTTTTGCAAGTTGCATAAATTAGGATTCAAAATGAGCACTATGTACCACACAACAAGAGATAATACATTCTTATAATCTTTTGCTCATAATTACGAACCAATAAATCATAGCACATGATAACAATTTTAACATGAAATATATTGTCTCATTATGATTTTTTATCTACAAATAAGATATGAGCTCATAATTTGGTCTACTTCATTGCTCATTCGTTTTCGTTACAAACAACTTCCAATGCTCATATGTACTTAGACATTTTAATATGAAATTATATAAAGTTATTCCTTGAAATTTTCGACATATGTAAAGTCGTTATCACGAAAAACATGTAATCGAAAAATATTGCTCGCCAATACTTTCGATTAGGGTACCCGCCGCCGCATCGCGCGGGTACCCTACTAGTCAAATATTTAAATATTTAATATATGGCGTTGATTTTTATAAGTAGGGACTTATTTTTAAGTTTTAAGCAAATGTGGTTTTTCTTTGTATGTAGTTTTTTTAACATATTTGTATGTAGTTCATATGGATTACTAAAGGCAACAATAAAATTAGAAAAAGGCTTGGAGGGACGATCCCTCAGGTGACGGACGAAAACTATGAGAATCAATGTGTTTCAGTTTCTGGCCTTGAACAAGAAACTAAACGACAACTGTCTTAAATGACGATGTCAATGAACCCTCACCCCTAACATATACACAAGGTACATCTGGCGTCTATCGAGCCACAAGTCATGCGAGACAATAGTGGGGTTCTAAAAAACAAACGTTTTTTAAGGACAAGAGGGCTTAGGCAAAGACTTGGCATATGGGAAAGAAATACTAAAAAGTCGGTCGACCAATTGGAGAAAAAGAATAGACCAACGTACAAACGTCCCTTTAATTTATGACATTTAACTTATGTGCAACTCGATATTAATTCACAAAATATACGAGTCAGGCTCGAGCTACTACTCAGAATGTTTTGAGTCAGATTCGAGTACCAAAATAAACTCGAATCATAAATTTATGAGTCTTATCAAGCATGTCTCTTAATATGTATATGATACATTTAGTACTATGCTTGCTAAACAAGCACAAATATATCGAGTCAAGTAATGTTAACCTCACTTAGTAATGTTACTAGTATTTCGGTATTGATAATCGAGTGGAGACTAGTTGAGCTCGAGAATATCGGCCTCATCACCGAGCTTGAGCAGCGTGAAAATTGATACTCGGGCGGGATCGAGTTAAGTTACGAGCCCGAGTTTATAAGTTAAGTCGAGTTTCATGCTTGACAATTACCAACTCAGCTCAACTCGATTACACAAGAACAACATGTTATAAATTTTCAATGTAAAAGCGTGTTGATGACTGATGAGGTGTCATTTTATATACTTTTTTGGGGTCATTTAACCCCCTAAATCATGCAAATACGCCCAGGTTATGTGATTAATCGTTTCTTTTTTTTGTCATTTTAGCATTTGGAATGCATTTGGAATGCATTTAGAAATACACGTGACTTGGACTCAATTTGGGAAGAAACGGGACAAGATTGCAACTCCGCACGAAGATGATCATGAGATGGTATACAATGCATGGAGAAGACGTCACAATTATTTATGACGACGTCAAAGTATCAAAGAGACAACGTCAAGATTCATTTGTGACGACGTCAGAATAGCCGACAGATACTGAGAAGCCCATAAAAGATTTTGCGGGTTGACGACGTCGCAATTTGTATGGGACGACGTCGCAACTTAATCTCTATATATAGAACCCTTGTTTTTAAGGTTTTGTGGTGGAAAACTTTGGGGAACGAACCTAAGTTGTGGGTATACTTTGTAGCAGTGGTTTTAGACGTTTTTAGGGTTTTTTAACCCTTGTGTAACCACTATAACTCCATGTTTAATTGAAGTGAAGTTCCTTATCCCTTTTCATCATTCGATATGTCTATGTGTTGTTTGATTAATTGTTATTCACTTTCAATTAACATGCTTAGCTAAATTTATTTGTGTTTGCTTATGATCGCATTGAAACCTTGTTAACTATCCCTTTTATTATTGCTTCTTGTTAATGGTGTGCGCGTTATGCTTTAGAAAACTAGCTATAAGATATTACATTAGCATAGACGTCTAGGAAAACGCGATTAGGTTAGATGATACCTGCAATAATGTAACACCCTAATTGGGTCGCAGCGGAATATGGGTCTGGGGATGGTACTTCATAGATCAATAGCACAAGATATATATAAGAACAACCATTTAAAAAGTCGTTTTTAATTATATAAATTTTATTTAACAAAATAATTTTACATAAGGTCTTGAAACTTCACTTGTTCATTGTTTCAATATACTTAGATTTCTAGTCCATAACAAATATATCCTAAAGTAAATGAACCAATCTTTAGATGCATACGGACTTCAAAATAACGACACCAATGTTTTCCTTGGTCTTGTACCTCATTGATCTCCTAATGAAAACTTTGCTTACAAACGTCAACAAATAATGTTGGTGAATTCATAGGTTTTGTAAAATGTATAATTGTAGGGACGCAAAGATTTTCCTTGATATGCAACAATGCAAACTTATAAAAATGTTAATTAATTTTTCTAAGCTCATGACACTGAAGCTTGACATGTATGAATTACAATATAAATTGCCAACATTGCCCGTGATGATGTTCTAACCCGCAACATCCCGTATTCCGACATGGTATACGTTCGTTGTCGGTTACGAACAGTGAGCATGATCAACCGAACGGGGGAGGTATCCAATCCTAAATAGATCTATTTATAACATTCGCGCTCACAACAAGTAATTGACAGTTCATGATAATGGGCTCAGAGGGTTATCGCTACTTAGGCAAACACGTAATCGTAATGTAAAATGTCCACTTGCATCCAATTGTAAAACATGCATATGTTTCTCACCCCAAAACATGTAAATCATTATAAATGTAAAACGTAAGGCTATGAACTCACCTCGAGTGGATGAGTTAACAAGGTAAATCAAATGCATGAAAATGCGTCACAAATACGCCCGAATGCAACCTAATTTATTATAGGCCGTATAAGTACTAAGCACTTTGATTAACTAATACCATATATAATTCTATATAGATACATCACCATCTAATTGTATTAGTGAAATCATATTTATAAAGTAAAAACGTTTATAAATATCTCTTTAGTAAAAATGGCGTAACTTTATCGTTTTGAGTCCGTTTCTTATGTCCACGCTTTTGTATTAAGACGAAGTATCGATTAAATATTAGTTTTCCATATTTTTAGGCCTTGGTGACTTAATTTTTATTGTTCATATACTTTTATAAAAAAAAATTATAAATTTAGTTATCGTAAACTCGTAAATGTCGTATCTTATTCGTTTTAACTCCGATTTTAGTGATTCTTTTGAGCGTGTCTTCATAATTAGAAGTTTTATCTAATTAATGTACTTTCCAAAATGTATCTGAAATGAATAGTGATTTTTATTGTTCATAGTTTATAAAATTATTTTTATAAACTTTAATTACCGTAAACACGGAAAAATCCATAACTCCTTCGTTATTGATCAAAAAATTATGATTCTTAATGTTTTGGAATCCTAAAAATATGTACTATCTGATAAAAATATCCAACCATTTATATCAGAGGTGGTTTCTAATGAGTTTTTATAAAATTTCTTTTATAAACGTGTTTATTATCGTATAACTTACAAATGGCGTATCTCCTTCGTTATAAATCGGTTTTTCGAGTTTCTTACATTTTTGGAATCCTCATGACATGTAGTATTTTATAAAAGTATAAAATAAATATGTTATATTTCGAATTAAAACAAAAAGTTTTGATATTTTTGGTAAAAATGTGTTTAAACTTGTTTTTCTAACTTTTTAGTTTAGCAACTTTGTTACAAATCCATTACAACACTTAACTCCATAAGTCTTACATACTTAGAGTCCTTAGTCCATCATTTATCCAAATATTGTCCAAGAATCACAAGATCCATAAGTCTACATACTTATTTGTTCATAAACTTTAATAAGTACACTTTTTAGGTAACTTGTTTATATACACTTTTTATACATAAACCACACTTGTACATTACTTATACTTGCATTCCCACATGATATTAACATCCATATAACATATGTAAAAGTATACCAAATCACAAACAAGTGTAAAAATCCATTTTACAAGTTAATAAGTTCCTTAGATGGTGATTAACTATACAAACATAATATATGCATAAAATCATGAATGTAAAGAGATTAAGGTCTTTAGATAACCTTAGTATGAAGTAGGATGATGAACAATATGATCTAAACCCTAGTTTAGATGATAAACCCAACCTTCCGACACTTTGAAAACCCTAAATCTAAAGAAACCCTAATCTTGATCCTTGCTTGCTTAACCCTTTTAAACCCTAAACTAAACCTCCAAACCTTCTTGGGATATCTTAGATATGATGTATGAATACTTGTAAATGTGGTAAATAAAATTATATGAATTGTTTGTGTGTATTTGGGTTTGGCTGTGGCCTATAGGAGAGAAAGGGATAGGTTTATGTTGTTTTTCACATAAGCAAATGAAATATGTGTGTGTTCTCTTCTAGTGCACCCTTTATATACTTCCTTGACTAGTCAAAATTTCCATAGGAAGTCCAAGACATGTTGAGGATTTCAAGAGAAGTCTTGGTCAAGACTTTGCTAAAAGTCCTTAAGGTTTAATGAGCTAGAGCTTATACAATATCAAGTTGGTGTTTTGTGTGCTATGTGTCCCCTTGGGACTATGTTGTTGGCCGAATTTTAAGGGGGGGGAGGGAGTACATGTTGGTTTTTGATCTTTTATAAAATATCTAGCATTTACTTGTTGTTACAAGTTGTAGTTAGTCCATTAATTAGAAACATACTTTCTCAAAAATACACATCTAGTAAACCAATTTATTTTATTACCGATCTAGTAATTGTAACTTGTTGATGGTTACATATTTAGTAAATATGACCGGTTTAGATTCCATGTCATCAAAAAATATTACATGTTATTGTTTTTTCCAAATATTTTGTCCACGTAGATATTTACTCACATGTCTTTTTTTGTACCCACAATTCTTACCCGACCCAACTCCTTTTCTAATAAAGGTTCTATATTAATTTCAAGTCAGATGCCAACAGCCACCATAAACCAATTACAATCCAACAAAACAAGGTAGTGACTACACGCTGGGATTTCATTTAAGAGAATAATAAATTAACTAAATCTTGTAGATTCCAATTGACATGTAAGTTAAAGTGATGAAATAGTACTAAAAGTCATCCCAGCGTCGATATCCACCATGGCCACATATCTCTTTTTCCCGTCCTTAATCATTACCCTTCATCTTTCTTTATCTTTTGCAGCTACTTTTACTTCCGGTGCCTTTTAATTCTGTTTTATTAATAAAGGGTCTGTATCAACGGATTATCATTACAAACCCAAAAAGATTTTATACACAAACCCTATAAAGTTTATACAGTAACCTAAATGCCTATTGTATATAGTCATAAAGGCGATGTGAATCTTATTGTGGAGGTGTTGTGCCGCTGTGAAGTGACGTGGACATGTGGTCTCGTAAGGGTGGCCTCGTAAGGGTTGTTGTCTATGTGGTCTCTTGAAAACTATCTTCTTGTTGTTGATGTTTCTATTATTTCACTGGTTGTTGTAAAGTTTGTCGCCAAAAAAGTGGTCCCGTAAGAGTGGTAGATCTGAGGTTGTGTTGGGAGGATGAAGATGAGGGAAGTTTAAAAAGTCAACTTGGTTTAGTTTGGTATGAAAGAAAATGAATAAATGAATTAGTAAAGTATTTTTTATTTTTTATAGTGAGGACCTAGTCAACATTTATCATGCCTTGTAATTCCATGTCACACAAAAAAAGAAAAAGTAAATGACGTGCCAGTCATTTTAATTTGTCAACCGGTAACATGCTGACATATTTACTAGAATGTCAAAATTTCAAAAGTTCTATTACTAGATCGATAATAGAATAAGTTGGTTTACTTGTGAATTGTAAGTCTTGGTTTATTACTTTTGCATAAAATTCAGCTAAGGTGATAAATATGGGTGCAGTTTTATAAAACTTTGGGTATTGGGTATAAAAATGGGTCTTTGTTGAAGCGTAGGAAAGTTTTGGTAGTTCCGAGTATGCCTAAACGTATTTTATCGCGAAACGTAAACACTTTACGTAACCAATAAAAATTAAAATATGAAAAGATAATAATTATCCTCTAAATAATTATCTAACACTTGCTTGACGTAAACATTTAATTGTTTGATGTCCGTTTACGTTTAATGATTATTTTTTAGCTTACGCGATTTAACTTGACGATTAAAAATTAAAAGCAAACGCGTACAAGACTAGAAATAAATAGTGGGTTATATAACGTTGTACAATGACCTAAAAACACGGGGTGTTATAGTCTTCCCCCGTTAAGTGAGCCTTGTCCTTAAGTCTTAAGACGCGACACTTGACGACGGTGCGATCTTTGTGAAGAGGTGTGGTACTTTTTCTGAAATTGGTCTTCACATTCCCATGTTAACTCAGGACCTCTCTTAGAGTTCCATTGAACCTTGACAATTAGGATACGACTTTGTTTCAATCGTTTAACTTCACGATCCATTATCTCTACTGGTTCCTCAACAAAATAAAGCTTGTCATCAATATGGAGTCCATCTAATGGGACGGCTAATGGTTCGTCAGCATAGAACTTCTTCAAGTTGGATACATGAAATGTATTGTGAACCCTGCTCAACTCTTGAGGAAGTTCAAGCTTGTAAGCAACGGATCCAACCTTTTCCAGCACCTTAAAAGGTCCAACAGTTCAAGCTTGTACGACCCCTTTCCAAGGTGAAACTTTAAGCATAACTCTATCCTCAACTTGAAATTCCATCGGCTTACACTTTAAATTGGCGTAACTCTTTTGTCGATCACGGGCGGCTTGCATTCTTTGTTTGATCTGAATGACCTTCTCGATTGTCTCTTGAACTATTTATGGACCGGTGAGTTGAACTTCTCCAACCTCAGTCCAACAAACAGGTGAACGACACTTACAACCGTATAGCTCCTCAAACGGTGCAGCCTTGATGCTAGCGTAATAACTATTATTATATGAAAACTTGATTAATCCACACTAATGGGGACTGTCTAATGGTTCGACAGCATTAGACACATTCTTTCAAGGTTGGAATACATTAAATGTATTGAATAACCCTTCTCAACTCTTGAGGAAAGTTACAAGCTTGTTAATCATCGGCTTCCACACACTTTTTCCAACACGTGGACAAGGCCAAGGCGGTAAAAATAATTGATTAACTGAGGGTTTAGCTTCCCCGTTTTGCCAAAACATACTACTTCCTTCCAAGCGAAACCATTGAGCATTACACTATCACCAACTTGAAATTCCCATCGGCTTACAGCTATCAAACTAAGGCGTAACTCTTTAGTCAATAGCACAGCCTGCTTTGAATTGCTTTGCTTGATCTGAATGATTTTTCCTTCATGCGATCGAACTCGAGAGCGACTATTTCTGAACGCGCAGTGGAGTTTTTAAACTTCTCCAACCTCGGCCTAACAAACAGGTGAATGACACTTTCTCGACCGAAAAGATCTTTCAATGGTGCAACCTTAATGCAAGCGTTGATACACTATGGTTAGCGTGAAAAGCTCGACAGATGGTACAAATTGTGGTTAACCGCAAACCCTTACCAAAGTACGATCGACACAAGCACGTCACAATAGATCCTCGAGAGGTTAATAGTCCTCTTCGCTGTGCTGTCAGTTTGTGGATATACGTATGCTCATATCCAAGCGTGAGCCGAACCCAAGGCCTTCTAAAGTGACCTCTGAGAAAATTTGATGACGAAACCAATAGGGAGCACGATCACAAATGAATGAGACAGGTAACGACCATGCCTCGTGACTACCTCTTTCAGGTACAATCTTCTGAATTTTATTCCATGGGACCAGTTTGCCCTCATTAGTACGAAGATTCACGGGAATCATTATTAATTGGTCAACAATCACTCCAAATGGTGTCATAAACCTTGTGATCGACTTAGGACTTCGTGATAAATCCATGGTGATATTATCCTACTATCCATTGAGAGTACTATTCGGGTGCAACCAACAGACCCTAATGGCCTTTGATAGTTTCAGAAGACATGAGAACCATAGCATGATGTGCGCGAAAAACATTTGCTAACAAAGACGGCGAACTTCGGCCTTTATATAGGAGCCCACACAATGATAGCTTTCTTTCAGTCCGAGATAACAGACTTGTCAGAACCCGATGAGATAAGAGTCTTTTTTGTGACATGGTTGGACTCGTGCATGGATCTGGCATATCTCACATCGCATAACAGGGTGTAACCAACTCACAGCCATTAAGGCAAGAATCTATCTAGCGCGGTGTTACAACATTTCTTTTCTCGAGCTTCTACTAGGATCCTTTGAATTTTAAAATCACATACCTCTAACATACTTCGTTCTTGATGTTCTCATGAATCTTACGTTCTTCAGAGTCTGACATTCAATAATTTGTTTTGGGAAGATTCACAACAATAGTCATGACAAAAGGCTCGCGAACATGTAATGGCTTTATTTAGATCTTTACAGCTATAAAGGCCATCCGATCCCAATTACGACCTCAGTCGGCTTTTCCCCGGGTGGTAAATAGTAATTCACAATCATAATCGTTGCGACAACTCTAACCAACGACGTTTCTCATGTCGCTCCTTTTTAATCAAGAAATGTTTTGATAAACTCTTGTGATCTGTGAATACCGTACACTTGGTTCCATACAGATAGTGTCTCCAGATTTTTAAAGCAAACACTACTGCTCTAAGTTCCAAATCATGATCGTATAGTTCTTCTCATGAATATTTAATGCATGATTCATAAGAAATCACCTCTCTCTTTGTATCAACAACACGCGCCCAAACCTTTAATCCACAACGCAGATATACGATAAAACCTTCGCTTCCTTCAGTAAGCCAGAATTGGTGCACTACACAAACTACTGCTTCCACAGTTTAAACGATTGCCCTTTCTTTTTTTGTCCACCCCAGACTAAACAACTTGACCTTCTTCTGAGTAAGCTTGGTTATTGGCTTGGCGATCTTTGAAAATCCTTCGATGAATCTTTAGTAATACCCAGCAAGACCTAAAAATTGCCGAATCTCCGTTGGCGTTTTAGGAGATGTCTAATCTTTTATGGATTCGATCTTGGCGGGATCCACGTGAATTCCTTGACTATCAATCACATGGCCAAGAAATTGTACCTTGGGAAGCCAAAATTTGCATTTAGAGAATTTAGCGTACAACTCTTCTTTCTTAAGCAATTCTAGAATTTCCTTGAGATGTTCTTCCTGTTCCTTCTTGTTCTTGGAGTAGATGAGAATATCGTCGGATCCAGACGATAAAAAAAAACATAATTTATCCAAAAATAGCTTGCACACCTGGTTCATGAGATCCATAAATACCGCTGGTGCGTTCGTCAAGCCAAATGGCATAACTTGGAACTCATAATGACCATATCGAGTTCTGAATGCTGTCTTCAGAACATCTTCTTCATGTCTGCGAAGCTGGTGATAACCTTATCGCAAGGTCTATCTTAAATAAACACAAGAGTTCCTTGAAGTTTGATCAAATAAATCATCAATCCTTGGGAGTGGATAACGATTCTTCACCGTTAGATTATTCAGCTCTTGGTAGTTAATGCACATTCGAAATGAACCATCCTTCTTCTTGACAAATAAGACCGGAGCTCCCCAAGGTGAGGAACTTGGTCTTATGAAGCCCTTGTCGGAAAGTTCTTGGAGTTGGTCCGATAATTCCTTCATTTCGGACGGGGCTAACCGATAAGTTGCCCGTGCTACAGTTGCAGCACCAGGTATCAAATCGATTTGGAATTCCACTTTTCGAGTCAATGGAAGACCCAACAAGTCCTCAGGAAATACTTCAGGAAAATTTCGAACAATCAGTACGTCCTCAAGTCGCTTCTTCTCCGACTTATCTTCAGTCTCCTTTGTAGTAACATGTGCCAAAAAGATAGGACATCCTTTTAGCATGTACTTCTGAGTTTTAGTGCACGAGATGATGTTCAAACGTGTCTCGTTTCCCCGGTCGCTTCCATCACCGCGAATAATCAACGTTTCATTTCCCTAGGGAATACGAACGATTTTCTTGGCATAAACGATGACAGCTTGGTACTTTGCCAACCAATCCATACCGATAATGACGTCGAACAACCAAGTTTCTACGGCATTAAGTCTAAGTGAATGGTGAATTTAAGAAATTAATGAACACCCCCGAAGATAGGTTATAACCTAATTATTCTCCCGTCAGCTAGTTCAACATCATAATAATGATCTAAGGTAGATGGTGTGATATCAATTTGGGAGCTAAATGCAGTAGACACAAAGCTTCTATCGACACAAGTATCAAATAAGACAGAAGCACAGCGGTTGTTTAGAAGTAACGTACCCGTAACGACATTTAAGTCTGGGTTTGTCCATGCACGGCCTACCGCATACACTTTCGCTAGAGCATTGCCATTTCCACCTTGGTTACTACGGTTGTTGTTTTTTTAGCTTTGGACAATCCCTCTTGAAATCTCCCTAGGCTTCACATTTATAGCAAGTGGGTTTCTGACCTGCCCCAGTGTCTATTTGGTTGTTAGCAGTGTTGGCATTTACAGTGCTCCTACAGTCACGAGCCGGATGGCCAACGTTATTGCACTTGTGACATTTTGGAGCACAGTGACCGTCATAGTGATAGTTGCATTTTGAGCACAAAGGTTTAGATCCTCCGTAAGGTTTCTTCTCACCAGACCCTGCAGCATAAGCCATGCCCGTGTTCTGCCTCTTGTTCTGTTGTTGTTGGTTATCATCTTGCTTTCTTTTGTTTTCACTCTGTCGTTCAGCAAAAGTGTGGATCTTCTTGTCCATCAGCTCAGTTGCAAATTTAATTGCATCCTGCATGGTCTTTGGCTTAGATGCCATTACACTTTCGTAAATCATGTCGGGCAAACCACCGAAATATATCTCAATCTTGTCTGACTCTTCAGGAAACATCCTAGCACACATTAATGCCAGTTCTTGAAAACGTTGGTTATAGCTTACCACATCGGTACCTTTAACCTTAAGATTCCACATCTCAACCTCCAGCTTCTTAATCTCGCCCCTTGAGCAGTACTTGTCAGTCATCTTCTTTTTTAGGTTTGTCCAAGTCATTGCATGAGCAACATCGTGACCAACAGTCTTAACATGAGAGTTCCACCATGTTAGAGCACTTCCAAGAAGAGTACAAGTGGCAAACTTGATTTGGTTTTCCACAGTGCAGTTGCTTATACGGAACACATTTTCCATTCTTTCAAACCACTAAGTTAACTCAGTGACTCTTTCAATACCCTTAAAGTATAAGGGTGTGCATTTCATAAAGTCTGGGTAAGTGCACTCACGAGCAGGAGGAGCTTGTCTTCTTACACCCGTTCCTGAATTATGGTTGTCATCGCCATTCATACTTCTATCAGTGTCACATGCTGCTAATGCATCAGCGACACCTTGATCGATCAATGCCTTAAGTTGAGCATTGGTGACAGATGTGGTGGTAGTTGTTGTGGCTGGTGTTGACCTTGTAGCTCTTTTTGGTGCCATTTTCTTCAAATCACAAGAAAATATAACACCACTTAGATTTCATAAAATCATAACCATGACATGACATATGCACAATAAGTAAAGTGAGATCACATCACACAGTGAAATACTCAACTGAATTGAAATTAACAATGGTGTAGCTAAATCGACATTCATTCATAATAAATTCGATTACAGACATGACATAATCCATCCATTCCATACATAATCTGGAAAAACATACATGATCGGTTCAGATACAAAATGATCCCTACCATTAGGTTACAAGATAAAGAATATACAACCTAGAGCCTTACTAGCCAGGAGTTACCCGTAATACTTAGTAGGCTATATACAAAATAGCTAAACACATGGTACAATCTAAGAAGAACTACCGGCCTCCTCTGGTACCTCGGGCTGTGCTGGACCTCTAGCGGGTCCCTGCTTTCCCTGCAGTGCTATCACCTATGTCTGCAGTGTACTCATTAGTCTTAGTGTCTCCACAAGCTGTGCTTGTCAAGAGCGGTCTGCTGCTCATAAGGCTAAAATCTCTACCTGCTGACCTAATACTGTAGTACGCAGTGCTATAACCTCATAACGGGCAACGTCACTAGCAGCCATAGACTGTCTCCAGGCCTTGTGGGAAAGTCTAGCCTCTCTCTTCATGAGTAAAGTAGTGTAAGCATGGGAGCGTCTATCCCTCTATAGTAAGTTGAGCCGACCGCTCAATACCGCTCTAGCATCCTGTGCCTCCTTAAGTCTCCCATAGATCTCATCTGTGTCCTGCCTAACCATAGTGGAAAACTTTATCATCCGTCGACCCAACTCTGTGTCATCAGTCGCTGGTGCCCCTGGCATGCCCACAAGCATCTCATACCAAGTGACTGTAATCCCATAACCAACATCTCTCTCTGGATCACGCCTAATCTCCGCATCCAAAGTAGCAACAAAACCATAATCTGTCCTAAAACCCCAAGTAGGTCTAGGTGTAGATTAGCTCTTTCCGACCTCATATCTAGGGACCCTGAGCAATACACAACCTCTTCTGAGGTGGTAAACAAACCTCAAGCCTGTCCGCTCTATGGTCAGTAGAGGGTAGGAGTAAAGGTGGTGATGGTGTAGGTAACGATATAGGTAGAAGTGGTGGTATCCCTGATGGTGGTGTCTCTGATCGAGGTGATAAGGTGTAGATGGATGATGTAGCAGCCCTCATCTTAGCCATAGGTGCCCTGGTATGTGAGAGTATGATAGGTGGTGGTGAATGGGAAGTAGATGGTGACTTAGCCCTCAGCCGGATCACAACAGCTCTAAATCCCAACGGATAAGTAGGACTGGCAGGTGGTGGTGGAGGTGATACAGGTAAGGGTGGTGATACAGGCAGTGGTGGAGATGGTATCTGTGGTAGTGGTGATGATAGTAGAGTAAGTGGAGATGGTGGTGGGGTAGGTATGGCAAGAAATCTCTCAGCCTCATCCTTAGAGAGGAATGGTATAGGTGCCTGAGCTGGAATAGATATCCTAGCTGTAGTATGATGTACTGGTGGGACAGAGTCGGCCAAGGCTGGGTACTCCTCCTCCTCCTCATCCTCATCCTCCTCAACATCATCATCATCATCCTCATCATCATCGGATGACTCATCATCATCATCGTCATCGTCTCCTCCGTCGGCAGGATAATCAGTGGGGTCCTCCTCATCCTCCTCTAGATCAGAGTTTGTAATGTATCTTAGTGAGTCGATAGTAGGTGAGACAGTAGCAGGCAGTTACTGCTCCTTTGCTGGAAACGCCTCATCCTCCGGTGGCATATACTCTGGGTATACAGGCTCAGGAACAAACTCTGGTGAAATTGGCGCCTGCTCTGGCTCTTCAGGGCCATGCACATAATCCGATGATGATGGGGCCTGAAAAGCGGCTACCACATATACATATGGGTCCTCTGGCATAATGGGTGGTCCATCGACTCCCAGAGATCCTATGTCTGACAAACCCTTGAATGGACTGGATACCACCGTGTTGGTGAATGTGGAATCCTCCGAATCCAACATGACCAAATCTGAAAATCAAAAGTAGCTTATATAAGTATTAATATAAGACTCTTATCGTAATATACATAGTATTTTATAACATGTATATCAATCATGAATGCATCTAGTCTAACTAACTAATGCAACACTAGTGTATGTATGTCCCGTAAAAAAAACCCTTTGTAAGAATGCAATGTTTGAAAACGGTTATAGTCCAGCAAAAATATTTGACCTGGTTATCTATAACCTTGGCTCTTGATACCAATCTGTAACACCCCTAAATTGGGTCACAGCGAAATATGGGTCTGGGGGTGGTACTTCATAGATCAATAGCACAAGATATATATAAGAACGACCATTTAAAAGTCGTTTAAAACCGATACATTAGATTTAACAAATTGTTATACATAAGTCTGAAACTTCACTTTTTCATTGTTCAAAATACGAAGATTTTAGTCCATAACAAATATATCCCCAAATGTAATGCAACCAAATCTTTAATGCATACGACTTCTAAAATAACGACCACCAATGTATCCCTGGTCTTGTACCTCATTGATCTCCTGAGAAAACATTACTTAAAACGTCAACAATAATGTTGGTGAATTCATAGGTTTGTAAAATATATAATGTAGGACGCCAAGAAATTCCCCAGATAATGCAACAGTTGCAAACATCATAAAATGTGATTCGTTTCCCTAAGCTCATGACACTGAAGCTCGACATGTAAGAATTGCAATATAAATTGCCAACATTGCCCGTGATGATGTTCTAACCCGCAACATCCCAAGTCCGACATGGTATGTAACACCCCCAAAATCAGGTCGCAACGGAAAGGTAACAATGGGTGGCTACGCAGAAGTACAAAAAATCAAAGATAATAGAAAACGACCTTAAATGCACGTTAAAAATAAGATTCATTCAATGTCATTACAAAATATCAGAGTTTTCACGTTAGGTCCCATAGTTTTGATAAAAAGACATTAAGATTTTATAAGAAAAAAGTTTCATTGAATTTAAGAAATCAGAATCCCTCTAATAGATATCCGTCACGGCTCCATACCAGAGCTTATGTCTCAGCAGCCTGAGATTAAAAATATGCATAAAACGTCAACAAAATTGTTGAGTGAATTCATAGGTTTATCAGGAAATAGCGTGGACCACAAGATCGAAGTAATAGTAGACTATGAAACACATTCAATAGTCCAAAACATTTATTATTGCCCTAAAGCACGTACACCGAACCTAACGTAATAAACTGTAATCAAACCAGTACTCGAGTTTTGTGCCCCAACACGGATACAGATGTTACAAAAACATCCTACGAATTTTCTCAATACAGATGTTGCCAAACATCCTACGAATTTTCTTCAAATGTTAAATGCGTCAATGGTCAACTAGAAACCACAGCCCAGACGGGGATGGTCAGTCCCGATAGATCTATCCATAACACTAGCGTATACCCAGCAAGTATTTAACGGTTCATGATAAAAGGGGACTTAAATGACAATATGGTAACTTAGGCAATAATGTAATCAGGAAATAGCATACAGTTTTGAAAAAACTTGTGTCCAAATAAATCAAGCATGTAATCTCCACCGAGTTTAATAAAACAAGTTGTAGAAAAAGGGGCTATGAACTCACCTTGAGTGAATAGTAATCAACATATTATTCACATTATAAAAAAAAAAAATGCGTCACGAAGGAATCCGAAGGCAACCTAATCCAATATAGGTCGTATAAGTACTAAACACTTTGATTATTTATAGGTCGTATAGCTCATCATACTATCGTTCGGGCTATCATAATTAAGAGGTCATGTAGTGACGTATGAGGAGCTAGGACACTTTAAATCGTAAATCCAACAACTCGTCGATACGCCACCCCGAAGAGGCCTCATTATGAAACTCCCTAGTAATATAGTACTTTGATTAACTAATACCACATATAATTCTATATAGCTACATCACCATCTAATCGTTTTAGTGAAATCATATTTATAAAGTAAAAACGTTTATAAGTATACTTTAGTAAAACTGGCGTAACTTTCTCGTTTTAAGTCCGTTTCTTTCGTTTCTTATGTCCACGCCTTCGTATTAAGACGAGTTATCAAAATATAACATATTCAAAATTTGAGTTTTTCTGATGAATAGTGATTTTACTGTTCATTACAGTTATATATTTATTTTTATAGATTTAGTTATCGTAAATCTCGTAAATTCCCGTAACTTATTCGTTTTAACTCCGTTTTTAGCGATTCTTTCGAGCACGTCTTCGTATTTAATAGTTTTATCGATTTATTGATGTTTTAAAAATATAAGTTTCTGTGGTGAATAGTAACTTTTATAAAAATAGTTTTATAAAAGTATATATATTTAACGTAAACTTGAAATCGTCGTATCTTTTTCGTTATAAATCGGTTTTTTGAGTTTCTTATCATTTTGGAATCGTCATGACATGTAGTATTTTATAAAAATATAGTTTCTCTCTCTAAACAATCTTCTCTTTTCTAGTTTCTTGATTGAATCGTGTTATGAAGTGTTAATCGGGAACCTACAGATGACTATGGGGAGAGTGGTGATGGTGGAGGTGATGGTATGTCAAGAAGTCTAGCAATCTCTGCCTCAGACCAAAAGGGTGTAGGTGGCTCATCTCGGATAGACATCCTAGCAGTAACATAGTATACAGGTGGTGGGAAAGAGTCGGCTGGAGCTGGGTGCTCCTCATCCTCGTCCTCCTCAACATCATCATCATCATCCTCGTCATCATCAGATGACTCATAATCATCATCGTCATCGTCTCCTCCGTTGGTAGTAGGTAAGACAGCAACAGGTAGTGGATTATGTCTGACATACCTCCAAATGGACTAGTTACCGCCGTGTAGGTGACTATGGAATCCTCCAAATCCGACATGACAATATCTAAAAATCAAAAGTAGCTTATATAATTATTTAATATAAGACTCTTATAGTAATATACATTTATATCATAACATGTATATCAATCATGGATGCATCTAGTCTAACCAACTAATACAACAACTAGTGTATGTATGACCCGTAAAAACCCTTTTGTATGAATGCAATGTTTGAAAACGGTTATAGTCCAGCAAAAACATTTGACCTGGTTCTCTATAACCTTGGCTCTTGATACCAATCTATAACACCCCCAAAATGGATCGCAACGGAATATGGGTCTGAGGGTGGTACTTCATAGATCAATAAAACAAGATATATATAAGAACTACCAAAAAGTCGTTTAAAACTGGATTTAGGAAAGTATTTGTTACAAAAGCCCGAAGCTTAACTTGTTTAAAATACAAATTATAAAGATTCTCGTCCATAACAAATGTTTTCCCAAAATGTAATGCAACCAAATCTTTATGCATGTGACATCCAAAATATAACCACTAATGTATCCCTTGCACCTCGTGCCTTATTGACCTCCGAAAAAACATTGCTTTAAAACGTCAACAATAATGTTGGTGAATTCATAGGTTTGTAAAATGTATAATGTAGGACCGCAAGATTTCTCCATGATAATGCAACAGATGCAAACATCATAAAATGTAATTACGTTTCCCTATGCTCATGACACTGAAGCTCGACATGTATGAATTGCAATATAAATTGCCAACATTGCCCGTGATGATGTTCAAAACCGCAACATCCTATTTCCGACATGGTATGCGTTCATTTTCCGGCAAACCAGCACAGTGAGCATGACTCACCCGAACGGGGATGTCAATCCCAAATAGATCTATTTATAACATTCGCGCTCACAACAAGTAATTGACAGTTCATGATAATGAGCTCAGAGGGTTATCGCTACTTAGGCAAATACGTAATCATAATGTAAAAATGTCCACTTGCGTCCAATTGTAAAACATGCATATGTTTCTCACCCCAAAACTTGTAAATCATTATAAATGTAAAACGTGGGGCTATGAACTCACTTTGAGTTAATGATTATCACAGAATAATAGAAAATGTGTCACGGTAATGACTGAATGCAACCTAATTAAACATAGGTCGTATAAGCACTAAACATTTTGATTAACTAATACCATATATAATTCTATATAGCTACATCACCATCTAATTGCATTTGTAAAACAACACTTATAAAGTAAAAATGTTTATAAATATTACTTTAGTAAAAACGGTGTAACTTTCTCGTTTTAAGTCCGTTTCTTAGGTTTCTTATGTCCACTCTTTCGTATTAAGACGAGTTATCAAAATATTACATTTTCATATTTTCAACCTACTAGTGAACTGTACTTTTTACTGTTAATACACTTTTATAAAATTATTTTTATAAAATTAATCGCCGTAAATTCGTAAATGTCGTATCTTATTCGTTTTAACTTCGTTTTTAGTGATTCTTTCGAGCACGTCTTTGAAATTAAAAGTTCTATCAAAGTATGATATTTTTCAAAAATATATATCTAAGATGAATAGTAATTTTTACTGTTCATCGTTTATAAAATTATTTTTATAAACTTTAATTATCGTAAACTTGCGAAATTCATAACTCCTTCGTTATTGATCCAAAAATTATGATTCCTAATGTTTTGGAATCCTAAAAATATGTACTATCTGAGAAAAATAACCAACATTTCATATCAGAAGTGGTTTGCAAATTGTTTTTATAAAATTTCTTTTATAAACTCGTTTATTATCGTATAACTTGTAAATTACGTATCTCCTTCATTATGAATTGGTTTTTCGAGTTTCTTACATTTTTGGAATCCTCATGAGATTTAGTATTTTTTAAAAATATGAAATAAATGCTTTCATTTTCCGATTAAAACAGAAACATTTGAAGTTTTTTGTGAAAATGTGATTAAAACTAGTTTTTATAACTTTTTAGGTTAACCACTTTGTTACATGTCCATTACAACAACTTATATCACATGTATTACATCTTTAGGGTCTCTAGTCTATGATTTGTTCAAATATTATCCAAGAATCACAAGATCCATATGTTTACATACTTATTTGTTCATAAACTTTTATAAATACACTTTTTAGGTAACTTGTTTATATAAGCTTTTTATACATAAACCACACTCGCACAATACTTATATTTCAATTATAACATGATATTAATATCCATATATCATATGTAAAAGTATACCAAATCATAAACAAGTGTAAAAAACCATTTTACAAGTAAATAAGCTCCTTAGATGGTGATTAACTACATAAACATCATATATGCATAAAATCATGAAAGTAAAGAGATTAAGGTTTTTAGATAACCTTAATATGATTAGGATGATGAACAATATGATCTAAACCCTTGTTTAGCAAACAAAACCTAGCTTCCAAGTCTTAGAAAACCCTAAATCCAAGGAAACTCTAATTTCAAAACTTCATTGTTTAACCCTTTTAAATGCTTAACAAAGCCTTCAAACCTTCTTGGTATATCTTAGATATGTTGTAGGAATGCTTATATAAGTGGTAAATGAAATTTGTATGAATTATTTGGGGGTTTTTGGTTTGGCTGTAGGTTGAGGCATAAGAAAGAGAGAAATGAGTGTTGTTTTTCTTGTAAAGTATGAAGTGTATGTGTTTCTCTTTTAGTTGCAAGCCTTTATATTACTAGGACTTAACAAAGACCACTTGTAAAAGTCTTGAGACAAGATGAGGAAATCAAGGAATAGATGGTAAGTTTCACTAGTCATGCCATTTTGTTTTAATGAGTTGGTGATGTACAAAGGACTAGTTGGTAAGACTTTGCTTGCTAAGGTTTATCACACATGTTAATTTCCAAGTCAAAGTATCTCTTTGTGTTTTTATAAGCCCCTATCCAGCCATGAATGTATATGTATAGAAAAATTTATTATTTTTTAGTATTAGGTATAATTATAGGTATTTGGTTGAGTATAGATAGGTATTGGTGCTTTCGGGTATGCCTAAATGTATTTAATTACGAAACGTAACCACTTTACGTTACCAATAAAAATAAAATATAAAAAGTTGATTATTATTTTCGTAAAAATAATATATTGCTTGCTTGACATAAAACTTTAATTGTTTGATGTCCGTTTACGTTGAATGACAATTTTTAGCTTACGCGATTTAACTTAACGATTAAAATTAAAAACAAACGCGTACAAGACTAAAAATAAATAGCGAATTAAATAACGTCGTACAATGACCAAAAACACAGGGTGTTATATACGTGCTTTTGTATGCGACCTATTATTCAACTGGATCTAGTGATAGGGACCAAGTAATCAAGATGTTGGGATAGCTCTCCATATAGTGATTTATACATCTAGACCAATAGGATCACAATTGACGACCTATCTTTGCCATTTGATTGTGAGCTTAGTTGAGCCATAAGATGACCTTGGTTTCAACGAGTACGTTCTAATTAATTGGTAAAGACTTGGTTAGTGGACTACTAGTATATGAATTGCCATTAAGCAGTAAGTGGGTAAAGTCTCTGTGAGCTATAGTTTAACAAGATCACCATTGCCTTAATCCCTAATATAGATTATAATCAACAAATAAGGATGCTTTATGCGGATGCGTTTAATTGTGACAGAATTCTATGTATCTAGGTCTTAGGAAGAAGTAACGCCTAAGTCTTAAGAATGATATGCCGCCTCGAGATAAGTAATTGCACTAATAAACAAACCAATGTTCTAATTGGATTAATAATGGTTAATACAGTTTTCTTATATTTTGCTAGACCGCTCTTTTATCTTCTGTTGATTTTATGCGTTTTAGTGTCTTAGATTGATTTTAGTCACCACAAAACATATGCTAGTCTCTCAGGCTGAAAACCCCCTTATCCATTAGATTTAGGAATTAACATAGGTTTAGCATAAGTTTAGACTAGATTAGACTAACTTAGATTAGAAAAACCAAAGTATTAATAAATTGAAAGTGTTCCTCGCTCTTAGTGATCGACACCCTACTTACCACGAAACTCCCACCGACCGGGTACACTACCCATTAAAGTGTTGTTTTGGTTAAGTCGGCAAAATATAAATTTAAAACTTGAATCACAAATCACACACCTTACTACAACATAATCAGTCATCCTATTTCATAAAACCTACTTGAAGCACATGGGGCAACATGCTTGTGTTATGTCCATACCCGTAGACTCATCCTTGGCTTAGACGAAGAACTTCAATACATGTTTTCCTACATATAACACATGCTTTCACAACCTCCACCAACAAACTCTCCACCACCATCAATTCCTCCAAACTAAACATATCAACGTTTAGTTACTTCAAATAATTTTAAATCAACCTTTTACAAGCAAGTCCTATGGCATCCTAGGAAAATTAGGACCTTTGTAGTTTTTATTTATGATGTATTATTATGCTTTAAGCATAATATTTATTTTCTAATGCATGCTAGTTGTATGATTGTGTGTTGCACACATTTTTTATGTTGAATGAATGGACTTTTAATCTACGTTTTTAAATATGCATTTGGTAAATTAGTTAGTTGTCTCCTATATGAATATATAGTTGAAGTTTAAATGGTTGGTATTTGTGATGATTGGCTAATACAAATTTATTGTCACCATGGTTAAATATTTTTCATGACATTCTAACTTGGTTTTGTAGCAAAGTCACCATAGCTCGATTCCTTGGTGTTCTTAAACGAGGGGGAGCACATATCAAGGGGGAGCTTTTATTACGTCAGACTTACGTTAATTCATCGACGAAGCCTTTTTGATTCTACAAAAAGGGGGAGAAATGAAATAAAACTCACTAAATACTTGTTTAAAAATAATTTTATATTTAATGAGTTTAGATTTTGTAATCATCAAAAAAAGGGAGATTGTTAATAGAAATAATGCCTAAAAACGTTATTGATATTTTTCGACTTCTCTACGTTTTGATAATCAAAAAATGAAAAAACGTTCTATGTAAAATTAAACATAAACAAGTAATTAGTCGTAAATTTTCATTTCGAAAATTAATCACTTAAAGGTAAGAATAAATACATGCTTAATTTATTTGTGAACAAAGGAATTTATTTTTTCTAAACCTTATATTTTTACAAAATGTAACAAACATTTTTAAAAATTTATACAAAACATTTTTGGTATTTACAAGAAATATTTTATTCAAAGTAAATATTTTGAATTCAAATTTTCCACTTAAAAGTGGATAAACCTGATCCAGGAAACACCTCCAATGGAAAGGACAAAAATGAGAGCGTCCTGCTATTGGCGGCCCTCTTATAGGTAAGGGCGCCCCCTTTTTGATAAGGGGACCAGCCATAGAGCTAAGGGGGTCGTCCAAGCAAAAACGCAATAAATAGTGGAATATTCTTCACAAATTTTCTCACCTTTTGCACTCACTTTCTTTCTGTTCTAAATCAGTTTATACATCTCCTACAATCCTTTGATCGTTTAATCTTAAGATTTTGTTTCCAAGTTATTCAAGCTTAGATCCTCAAGTGCAAGAGAAGAATTCTTCTTATCATCAAGTCAGGAAGTATTATAGCTTAGTTGGTGTTCAAGTAACATAGTTACAATTATGGTGTATCTTGTAATTCATTTATATCTTGTATGATTGTGTGTAATAGTTAGATCGAGGTGATCGTGTTAGTGTTTAGGTAAAGTGATATTGTGTTAGTGTGGTTAGTATTTTAGGCTTCAAAATACAAGTGTGTGGTAGATTGGTTCTAGCTAAGATTAGGACTCGACATTTGGGTTAGTGTCGAAAATTAGTGTAAGCTACTTGTGTACGGTTTTCTCTGCCTAAAGGGAGTTTGTTGACATAGTGAAGAGAACTCTCGAGTTGGGTACTCGAGGAGTGGAGTAGAGCGAAGAGGAGCTTCGTTACAGAACCACTTTAACTCCTTGCGTTGTGGTTTGATCTTTCTAACTCTTATCTTTTTACTTGCATATTTATATTGTTTCTTGTTGTTATTCATTTACTTAGCTATATTGATCATATTGGGTGTACATTAAGATCACATGAATTCGAATCTAAGTTTTCATAAACAAACGATACATTAAATTAAAAATCGATAAACTATTCAACCCCACCCTTTTAGTTTTCCACAAAGGTTACATTGAGAGATTCTTTAATTCTCATTGTTTCCTTATTAAGCACTATGTATGCTTTACTAGTTTGAGAGTATCCTAAAAACACACATTTGTACGACTTTGGGTCGAACTTGTTGAGACGTACTTTAGTGTTAAGTATAAATACTTTCTAACCAAAGACCCTAAAGTACTCTAATGACGGCTTCCTATTTCTAAGGATTTCGTAGGGTGTTTTATTAATAAATTTTCTAATATAAACCCTATTAAAAATATGTGTTTCCATATCTAATACATGACACCAAAACTTTTGTGGAATGGATTGCTCGTCTAACATAACATGACTCATCTTTGCTAACTTGCGATGTGTTCTTTCAACAATCTCATTCTATTGAGAAGTGAACAAGCCCCGACAAGTTATAAGACATTTCATATTGTTCACAAAAATTCCCGAATTGCAATTTATCAAATTCACTACTATGATTGGTTTGAATGAAAACAATGGAACAATCATGTAGGTTTTCAAACTTTTTACACAAGACTTTAAACATCTCTATAACATCATCCTTAGACTCTACAAATACAACCCAAGTGTAGTTTGAGTGATCATCTACAATCATCAAAGTGTAGAAGTTGCCTCCGTAACTTTGTATTGGAGATGGAGCAAGTGTAACAACTGTTAAACCCTAGTAGTTAACACTTCATTCCTAATCCTATTGTTTGCATTACCTTGACTCCCTAGACTACACATATCATAAAAGTGTCTTTCAAAGCTCAACTTTGGTTGGTTCCTTACTAGCTCATTGGAAGCTAAGTTTTGAACTAACCTCATGTTGGCGCGACCTAACCTCCTATGCCAAAGCGTTGAGTTATACACCACGGATGCAAGACAAATTTGTTGTTTGGAGTTATCTCCTAATTTCCATGTATATAATCCATTTCTCTTATGAGATTTAGCTAGCGTTTTACCATTTTTATTAATAGTACAATCTACTTTAGTAAACTTAACTACATAATCATCATCACATAATTGTCCTACGCTAATCAAGTTGAAAGGTAAACCACTAACATGCTTAACATTGGTAATTGTAATGGAGTCATGAGAGATCTTACCTCCACCGATGACCTTGCCCTTTAGCGTAACACCCCTAAAATCAGACAGTAGCGAAAGGTAACCGACGGTGCTACTTTATAGCACAAAGTACAAGTTACTGAAAACGACCTCTAAATAAGACGTTTTGAAAATTTACGCATTCGGTATATAATAAAACATCGGTGTTCATAATAATTCAAGGTCCCAAAAAGTTTTAACATTACATAATGTTTTTAAAAGAGAGTTTTATCGAATGATAATATTATGTAGAGTCTTCAAAATATGTCGTGTAACTTCCTTCCAAGACAACACCTTAATGACCTGAGATAAACATGCTAAAAATGACAACAATAAATGTTTAGTGAAATTCATAGCTTTTATAAATAAAGCAATGTTTAAGTAAACCATGTAATGTTTCAGAAATCATAATAGTGCTTCAGCGAGCAGTTTAGTGGATCACAAGATTTCAATTAATAGTTGACTAATGAAACACATTCAAAAGTCAAAAATAGATATTGTTGCACTAAGCTCATGGCAATGAAACCTTAACAAATTATGGCAAACCCCGCTTAGGTTTGTGCCCCGAGACTAGATGTTCTGCCAAACAACCGAGTATTTCAAATGTTAAATGCGTCCGTTTGACATGGTAATCAGGTGTTACATACCCGGACAGACATTGTTAGTCCTAATAGATCAATTCACAACATTCACGTTCACTTCACAAAAAGTAAAGTAATCAGTTCATGATATAGATGACTTAAAGGCAGAAGTGGGACTTAGGAAATAATAATATCAGGATAAGCATACAGTTTAAAACATTTGCGTCCGTAAGTAAAAAGTAAAGTAGCATGTATCTCCCCCTAAGGAGTTTATAAAATAGTTAAACGAGTAAAAGTGGGGCTATGAACTCACCTTATGCAATACGATGATATATCGAGAATAAAACGTCAAGAAGCCGAGTAAAGTCCTAGAAGCAACCTAAAAATAATGTCCTGTCTTAAGATTTGTAAATATTACGCGAATGAATGTAAATATGTTTTTATAAAGTTTTATATTTATAGACTATACATTGTACTTTAATATTTTATAAAGTTTATAAAATATTAGGGACTAGTTTTGGAGAGCTTAAAATGGACAAGGGCCAAAAGTGTTACTTTAAAAATCTATAATATTAATTTGTGTCTAGCTTATTATATTAGGGACCAAAAATGTAAAATTGCATTTGAAATGCATGATTTTGACGTGATTACATGATCTTCATTCTCAACTTAGTTTACTTTGGATTTCTATGACATATTGAAATGCTTACAACACGTTTGAGGGTTTCCTTAGTTAGAGCTGATTACAATAACAAACCTGATAGTTTTGTCCAAGTTACAGACTTTCACGTTCTCGTGTTCCCGTAATAGACTCTGTATTTCATGTAAAATGTAGCGTTATTAGTTATAAAGCTATGTGACATCTAGTATAGTTTTTTTAATCATTACTTAACCTCTATTAGGGTTACTAATATGTGATTGTTATGAACTAAATGGTTTGTAGTTACTACATGTTTGTGCAACTGGTGTAAAATATTTGCGTCACAATGTTGTTTATAAACAAGGAAGAATAACCATTCACGTTACGATAGCTAGGGCTAGCACCATATTAAGTTTCAGCTTTTTCCATTTTCTATTCATAGAAATATTTTGGTCAGAAAATAAACACAAGTGGTAAGCCCTTCTTAACAACTAAACACACCAACAATGACCACCAAGACAAATGAACAATTTGCTACCACAACTATAATATTTTTGGCTTTTAAGTTGCATATCTAAAACATTTTAGATATGAAACAAAAAAAAGTGATACTATTCAGTCAAGTAGATTATGGCTCTAGTGATACCTTAGCTCCACACGGAAATACGAGTGAATCGGAGTCGTGATGCACGAGTATAGATACCGACACAAACACGAATACTAACAAAGTTAAATCTACCCGAGACTCAAACCAAAACATGAACTCGAACCCATGGCTAACGAACCATAAACTGAGATGTACTTAACAACTAGGTGTGACCCAACTTTGTCGAGTCACAAACTATAACCTTCTCGAAACCAACCATACCTACACATGCTTATTTCGGTTAACTCGCCATCGCTTTGAAAAAATTCATGTTAGATGGTTTAACCATAATAGTTTAGAGCTCGAGGGAGAATTGTGAAAACTATTTACAATTAAACGAGAAGTAGGAGGGTTGTGTTTTGAAAAGCATGGTTCATGTATATGAAAATGAGATGTGAATGATTGAATGGAAGGTCTTTGGGTTGAGACTTTTTAGTCTCTTCAAAGAAATTGGTCAAAGATGTGATACATCATTCTACACGTTACCATTTACTTGTAACAATTTTACATCTCAAATATACTGATCATTTCTACCATTGTTTGAGAGTGCAAACATGTCAACGCCATATGTGCTTATGTGACATTTGTTGGATGTATGAAAAATCCCCCTTTTTTAACATTTTTAAATAATACTAGCAAGATAGGAAATGATCATGATAATTGTGTATGTTCATGACACGTGAAATAATCATGATGGTATATTGACACATTGCATGACTTGTTAGTAGAGACAACAATAGAAAAAATAAAACGCATGACTCATTTATGGAGTGTTAGGAGTTGTATTATCTTGAGTTTATTGGGTAAATTATACCTTAAAACGTCTTAAGTCTATACTATCAACGAACAAACGTGTGTGTTTAAATACTGAGTTATACCCAAAAAGATGTATATGCATAAAAATGGACTAACGTTTTAGGTGTGGGTGACACTAACTATTTTAAAATAGTTTAAGCATATCATTAATAATAAGTTGGCGTTGATATAATCATAGGTCGACGTACGCTCGAGAGCAGGTGCGGGTATAAGCTAAAAACGCAAAACGTGCAAATTTTACTTAAAAACAGAAAATAAAAGTACGTCATATAAAATATATACGTAGAATAATCAAAGTGCATAAAACATGTAGACCAAACTTAGTCTAGGTTCAGGTTTATATATATCGTACGTGTTACGACGTACGCGGGATAACCTATCCAGTTACTCGTAAAAGTAAAGTTTATAAAAAATTAAAATAGATAGTAAAAGTACGAGATTAAATCATGACAAAAAAATTACGAATTATTATAGTCTACCCCGTTAAGGGAACTCTGTCCTCAGAGTTCAATTAGTGCCTTCAGCTGCCGGGGAGTTTGGAAAAAGGTGAGGGTAGCAAACAAATATTGAATAAATAATAGTTATTACATAAAATGTCTGCGATGTGCATGTAGGTACGGATCAGTTGTTATGAATATACCTAATGAAAGGATTGAATATATGTACCGTTGAGAAGGAAAACAAAGAAGAAAAATTAATAAGTTGTATTGATGATCAAAGAAGAACATACCGAATAATAATACGTATCAATATCGAAAAATGAAATCAATGTGAACAGAGAGATCAAATAAATTACTAACCTTCAAAGGGAGTGAATGTCAATGCAAAGAGGTTGTATTAAGTTTGATATTTCAAGATTTAGATAATCCTAAAGGAGAGATTAAATATTTTTACAAACAAAGCAGCAAACGACTATCAATCAATGCAACGAAAGAATCAATAGATCATAGCATCGCAAAAGAAATCAACGAGAGTTTATGAAGAAACAATAACAGATATTACGAGCATGTAAAATATGAACATGTCAACGACTTAAAAGAGCACCTAAAAGAACATCCATACAGATGTAATAACGATTAAAAGAATGAATATAGAGAATGATCCGTATAAACCAATTACGAATCATAGCAGTATAGAGAATCATATGTACGAATAGTGAAGCAAACGGAAGAACCAATTGATCATAATAATAGTAGATAGAAGTAAGTATCAAGGATTTCCGTAAAGAATTTTGATCAACATAATGAATGTGGAGAGTCATTTGTTCTAACAGATCACGAACCAAAAGAATACAGAGAGTGATCCGTAAAATTAATCGATGCAAACGAGAGAATTAATACCAGTAGTTGAAAGAGGCACATCTCAAAGAAACAATGTATCAAGGATGCTAACTGAGATGTGGAAAATAATTGCACTAACAATTAATTATTGAAAGGAGTGAATATATCCATACCATAAAGCGAACAAAACATTGAGAGTTTTTCAAAGAAATGATTTAAATAAAAGGTCATCATTAACTAGGATGATCGAGATTCCCTCCACGAAGAGGGGACTGCTGGTTGTATCATTCCCAATGATATTCTAGTCGGAAGATGTGACCTTCATTAGCGTGGTTTGTCTCAAAGTTTTTATGCATGATTTGTTTTCGGCATCTCAGGTCTCGTTCCACTCTAAACGAAAGAGTGTGTCAGCCATATGTTAGGCTATGTGTCACTTGATAGCTGCCAAACTTCTTAGTTATCTTCTTGTCGGCATGATTCTCCAAAATCACAAGAAGTAAAGAGAAAAATGAGATGTTAATGAGCCGTGTACCATAACTAAGTGTTTCAAAGTGGCATGTCACTAGGTGAAAAATTAATAGTCGTATCCCAATTAGCCGGCATGTTTCTATGCGGTAGGATACAAGACGACGTATACGTTTCAGAAGTACGAAGCGAGTGGTCAAACTTAGAGTCGAATAGTAAAATAACCAGTCGATTCGACAAACAGTGAGAAGTTTCAACATCGTCTAAGACGATATTATGTAAAGTCATGAAAAAAATTAGAGAATATTGTATCACACAATGTCTTAGGAAAAGTTTAGAGATCGTTGTATCACTCACAACGTCTTGAAAATAAACGAGACCATTATGTCACTCACAATGTCTGGGAAGAGTTTTAGTATTTATATAAATGACCTTTATATAAAAACATAGTGACGCTCTAAAAAATAAACACAAGTGATCGAAAAGCAAATTAAGTATTTATATGAATAGCCTTTATATAACTTGAATAGCAATGCTCTAGGAAATAAGTATGAGTATTCAGGAAGTATACGTGCATGGATTAAGTAAGGCGATAAGGGACTACAAATGTATATAGTAGTTATAGTCTAGGTTCTAAATGCAACCTAGTTCTCTATAACCAGTGCTATGATACCAATCTGTAACACCCCCAAAATCAGACATCAACGGAATATAACCGGGGGTGCTACTTCATAGCACAAAGTACAAGTTACAGAAAACGACCTCTAAATGAGACGTTTTGAAAATTTACGCATTCGATATATAATAAAACATCAGAGTTCATAATAATACAAGGTACCAAAAAGTTTAAACATTACATAATATTTTTAAAAGAAAGTTTTATCGAATGGTAATATTATGCAAAGTCTTCAAAATATGTCGTGCAACTTCCTTCCAAGATAAAACCTTAAGGACCTGAGATAAACATGTTAAAAATGTCAATTAATAATGTTGAGTGACGTTCATAGGTTTTATAAATAAAGCAGTTTTTATGTAAACCAAGTAATGTTTCAGAAATCATAATAGTGCTTCAGCGAGTAGTTTAGTGGATCACAAGATTTCAATTAATAGTTGACTAAAGAAACACATTCAAAAGTCAAAAATAAGTATTATTGTATTAAGCTCATGACACCGAAACCTTAACAAATTATGGCAAACCCTGCTTAGGTTTGTGCCCCGAGACTAGATGTTCTGCCATTCAACAGAGTATTTCAAATGTTAAATGCGTCCTTTTGACATGGTAATCAAGTGTTACATACCCGGACGGGGATTGTCAGTTCCAATAGATCTACACACTTCGTGTTCTCTTCACAAAAAGTAAAGTAATCGGTTCACGATATAAGGGACTTAAAGGCTGAGTGGTACTTAGGCAATAATAATATCAAGATAAGCATATAGTTTAAAACACTTGCATCCATAAGTAAAAAAATAAAGTAGCATGTATCTCCGCTAAGGAGTTTATAAAACAGTTAAACGAGTAAAAGTGGTGTTATGAACTCACCTTATGCAATACAATGATATATCGAGAATAAAATGTCAAGAAGCCAAGTATAGTCCTAAAAGCAACCTAAAAATAATGTCGCGTCTTAGGATTTGTAAATATTACGCGAATGAATGTGAGTATGTTTTTATAAAGTTTTATATTTATAAACTATACATTGTATATAAGAGTTTTATAAAGTTTATAAAACATTAAGGACTAGTTTTAAAGAGCTTATAATGGACAAGTGCCAAAAAGTGTTACTTTAAAAATCTATAATATTTATTTGTGTCTAGCTTATTATATTAGGGGCCAAAAATGTAAAATTGCATTTGAATGCATGATTTTGACGTGATTATATGATCTTCATTCTCAACTTAGTTTTCTTTAGATTTCTATGACATATTGAGACGCTTACAACACTTTGAGGGTTTCCTTAATTAAAGCTGATTACAATAACGAACCTGATAGTTTTGTCCAAGTTATAGATATCTTAGATGATCTTACAACTAACTGACAGAGACTTTCACGTTCCCGTGTTCCCGTAATGGACTTTGTATTTCACGTACAATCTATCGTTATTAGTTAGAATAGTTAGAAAGTTATACGACATCTAGTATCATTTTTTTAATCATTACCTAACCTCTATTTGGGTTACTAATATGTGATTGTTATGAACTAAGTGGTTGGTAGTTACTACATGTTTGTGCAACTGGTGTAAAATATTTGCGTCACAGTTTTGTTTATAAACAAGGAAGAATAAGCATTCACGTTATTTTTATTACGATTTATTACGATTTTTTCCCTCACAGTTTGTCTCTTCATTATACACGTTACCAGTTACTAGTAACAATATTACATCTCAAATCATTAGTATATTATAATTATAAATATACACATTGAGCGACCAAAACGAAGTAGTTTTGACTTCGGGCCATTTGCTACAGTAACGGGCTCTCATTTTGGGTCAACCCGATTTTAGTTTTTTTTTTTTAATTATTTTGTTTTTGTTATTTTTTAAATTTGTATGCACAAAGTAGAAGGGAAATAAATATTACAAAAGTTCCGATTTATTCAGATAAAAAAAATACCCGCGGAAACATCTTCAATACCTAATAACTTTAAAATAATATGGTCACAAACGTACAACCCATTATATTAAAAAAAAACCCATATAGAAAAAAAAAACACTTTAAAAATGAGGCCCAACACATAAGCCATATAAAAAAAATTATTACTAAAAATATACATATTTGTCGACAAACTAGCCTAAAATTCACATAAAATGTGGCCCAAAGTAAAAAAAAAAAACTAGCCCAAAATTAGTCTGAAATTTGACCCAAAGTAAAAAAAAATACAAAACGGTCCCTCAACTTTTAACTATTTACGATTTTCTTACACAAAAAATCCCGTAAAAAAATTAACAAAAAAACACGTCAAGTTTTTATTGTTCACAACTTTTTTACATTCATCGGCCCAAAAAAAAAGATATCGAACCGTCCCAAAAAAAGAAAATATTCAGGAAAAAATTAACCCGTCCCAATGCAAAAAAAAATTCCCGAATCATACAAAAAAAGGAAAGATCCGGGAAAAAATTAGCCAAAAAAATTGGCCCAAAGTAAAAAAAAATACAAAACGGATCTTCACCTTTTAACTATTTACGATTTTCTTACACAAAAATTCCCATAAAAAAATTTACAAAACCGTCCCAAAAAAAGAAAATATTTAGGAAAAAATTAGCCTGTCCCAACGCAAATTTCTTTTCCCCAAATCATACAAAAAAATAAAATATTAAAAATTAGCCCCGCCAAAACGCATCGGCAAAAAAACACCCGAAACGTAAAAAAATTATTCGGGAAAAAATTAGCCCCGCCGCAACGCGCGGGTTCTTTTGCTTGATATACACATTGAGCGACAAAAACGAAGTCGTTTTGACTTCGGGCCACTTGCTACAGTAACGGGCTCCCATTTTTTGTCAGCCCGATTTTAGTGTTTTTTTTTAATTATTTTGTTTTTGTTATTTTTTTTAATTTGTATGCACAAAGTAGGAGGGAAAAAAATATTACAAAAGTTCTGATTTATTCAGATAAAAAAATACCCGCGGAAACATCTTCGATACCTAATAACTTTAAAATAATCGATATGGTCACAAACGTACAACCCATTATATTAAAAAAAACTCATATAGCAAAAAAAAAACACTTTAAACATGAGGCCCAACACATAAGCCATATAAAAAAAATTGTTACTAATATACACATTTGTCGACAAACTAGCCTAAAATTCGCATAAAATCTGGCCCAAAGTAAAAAAAAAAACTAGCCCAAAATTAGCCTGAAATCTGGCCCAAAGTAAAAAAAATACAAAACGGTCCCTCAACTTTTAACTATTTACGATTTTCTTACACAAAAAATCCCGTAAAAAATTAACAAAAAAACACGTCAAGTTTTTATTGTTCACAACTATTTTACATTCATCGGCCCAAAAAAAAGATATCGAACCGTCCCAAAAAAGAAAATATTCAGGAAAAATTTAACCCGTCCCAACGCAAAAAAAAATTCCCGAATTGTAAAAAAAATGAAATATCCGGGAAAAAAATTAGCCAAAAAAAATTGGCCCAAAGTAAAAAAAAATACAAAACGGACCCTCACCTTTTAACTATTTTCTATTTTCTTACACAAAAATTCCCGTAAAAAAATTTACAAAACCGTCCCAAAAAAAGAAAATATTTGGGAAAAAATTAGCTTGTCCCAACGCAATTTTTTTTTCCTCGAATCATACAAAAAAAATTTAACATTAAAATTAGCCCCGCCATAACGCATCGCCCAAAAAAAACCCCCGAAATGTAAAAAAAATTATTCGGGAAAAAATTAGCCCCGCCACAACGCGCGAGTTCTTTTGCTTGTTTATTTACATAAATACATTTACATAAGCCTTGGCAAATACTGGGCCTGCTCTTGGACCAATGATGTAGCCCTCTCTATAGGGTCATCTACTTGTTTAGCATGTGTTGAGACTGAAACTGGAAATGGGCCCAATATTTGGACCTTGACATACCCAACTTATTAGTCTAATAAGCCTTTGTTATATATGGATCTCAATCTACCCAGCACAATGTATTTCAAAAATATGTCCATTAGACACCTTATGAGAAGTTAGTGATGCAAATCATAACCGGTTTTTTTTTAAACCGGTCCAAAAAACCGGAACGGGTTTTTTAAAAAACCGGTTTTTTTTAACCGAACCGGTTAGACCGGTTTTCGGGTTTTTTACGATACCGGTTTTTTACCGGGTTTAACCGGTTTTTAAAAAAAAACGGTTAAACCCGGTTTTTATTTTTTATTTTTATAACCGTTAATAGTTTTTAAAAAAAAACCCGGTTTTAACCGGTTAAAAAAATCGGTCAACATGGAAGTTTTAAATTCATAAAACATAAAACATTTTTTCGTACGCTCATTCAACGTTTTTATCAAACAAGTTAAACAATATTCTCGTTAAACAATATTTTAACGAGAAGTATTCGTTATTCGTTAAAAACCCGTACGCTCATTCAACGTTTTTATAAATATTCTTTATGTTTTTATGCATATTCGTTAAAACAAGTTAAACATATTTTCCATATGAGCGTACGGAATTGGAGCGTAAAAACAAGTTAAACATATTTTCCATATGAGCGTAAAAACATATTCGTTGAATGAGCGTACGGAATTGAAAAATGTTTTATGTTTTTATCAAACAAGTTAAACAATATTCTCGTTAAACAAAAAAATGTTTAACGAATATTTTAT
>BQNB010036193.1:0-38072 GCA_026074375.1 Tanacetum coccineum
ATCAACACATACAAGCTGGCCCAATAATTTATAATCACGCAACTCATAATCAAAATTAATAAGCATTCCAATCCCAGCTTGTCATCCAGCCCAACACCATCCTTAATCAGACCAATAATATTCAAAACTCTCGGCCAGTTATTTTTAGACAATACACGTCCCATTCATGAACAAGTAATATCCGGCCCATGTAATCTTTGATAAGTGGTCTAATAAAGATGAAGTAGCATTGGCCCATGACCCAACACCTATCCCTAATATTTGAGTATATAACTAAATGTCTAAACCTAATTATCAATTACTTTCAACCCTTAACATACGCAGTCACTTTTCATTTGCACCCATTTCACCTTTTCTTCATACGCATCTAAAAAAAACGAGAGGTCAATCATCAGATCTGTTAATCGTGTATCCCACAAACATCTCTTTCCACTATAACATGCTGCTATACCACCTAAATCATCATATAACACCAAACGAATCCTTTATAATTGATGTACTTATATAAACCGAATACCAAAGATGAAGAAGGAAGTCTTCACGATCCTTAGAAGGGTTGCAGGTAGGTCCGTCATGTGTTTATGTATTAGTTTGTGTCTATTTCAATCAAAACAAAGATCGAATAGAACAAAGTTGTTACACTTCTTTCTTTAATTTCGTAAATTCATAGGTCGATGATGATGATGTGTTTGATCTTGAAAAGATTGTGGGTCATTGCAAAACACGAGTCTGAGATCAGATTTTCTTTGCATTTTTTTCTGTTTAAAGTCTTGTCGAAGGATGAAGATGGGTTATAGTGACGATGGGTTTTAGGTAGATTGAGTTATTTATTGGAAATTTATTGTGACGAAGGGATGTAATTGATTGAGACTGATGTTGAGGCTATCGTTGTTGATGTTGTATATAATTGTGGTTGTTCAAATCGAGTCGGTCTCATTTGTTGCTTATTCTTTTGGCATGACTCTGTTGAGTTGACCCGAGTTAACTCGGTAAGAACCGAGTTGACTCGGTTTGAGTCTTGTTTGGTTCATGTTGAGTTGTGTCTTGTTCGGTCCACATAGTGTGAGACTCGTTTAGTTCACGCTGTTTAAGACTTATTCGGTCCACAAAGTGTGAAACTCGTTCGGTTCTTATTGTTATAACTCGTTCGGTCCTTTAAGGGTAGCCACTCGTTCGGTTCTCATAGTCTTAACTCGTTCGGTCCACAAGATTTTACACTTGTTCGGTTCTCAGTGGACATGACTCGTTCGGTTGACCAAGGACATGACTCGTTTTATAAGATTTTTTGCTAAAAACCATTAAAAATGTGTCTTTTTGAGTTTTGAAAATTTGAGTTTCGTAGTAGTTGGAACCGAACAAGATACCTTGTGTTGGAACCGAACGAGAAGAACCGAAGTAGATAACCGAACTAGAGAACCGAACTAGATTACTATAGTTGGAACCGAACGAGTCGCTTTTGTTGGAATCGAACGAACATAACCGAACGAGGTTATCTTTGACAACCGAACTAGCAGAACCGAACGAGCTGTTTACTTTGGGAACCGAACTAGCTATTCTTATTTGGGAACCGAACGAGCTATTTTCTTTGGGAACCGAACTAGCTAGGACCGAACCAGTGACAATCGAACTAGATAGGACCGAACCAGTTAATTTTTGTCAACCGAACTAGTGAAACCAAATTAAATTTAAACTTAACAAACTCATTTCTAAATTATACGGTTCTTTCTTTGACTTGTAAAATCCCGTGAAACAAACACTTGTTTTCCCGGTTTTGTCTAGAATTGTAAAATCCCGTGTAGTTTCATTTCAAGACTCAACAATCACGTAACCAAACACAATTTCTTTCTACCACCGATCGATCAATTTGTAATCTTTTTGATACCACAATGACGACTCTTGCTGATAAGTCACTTCTTTCTGGAGGAGACAACAAACCACCGATGCTTGAAAAACACTTGTATGATTCATGGAAAAGCAGAATGGAACTGTATATGATGAATAGACCACATGGAAGAATGATTCTTGCTTCTGTTGAAAAAGGACCACTTGTTTGGCCTTCAATCACTGAGGATGGAGTAACAAGGCTTAAGGAATATGTTGAACTGACTCCAGCTGAAGCCATTCAAGCAGATTGCGACATCAAAGCTATAAACATCATTCTCCAAGGCCTACCAACTGAAATCTATGCTCTTGTGAGTCAACATCGTGTGGCAAAAGATCTTTGGGAGAAGATTAAACTGCTAATGCAAGGAACGTCATTAACAAAACAAGAACGTGAGTGCAAGCTGTATGATGAATTCGATAAGTTCACTTACAAGAAAGGAGAGACGCTACATGAGTACTACTTGAGGTTCACTCTGTTACTCAATGATATGAACATTTACAAGATGCCATTGGAGCAGTTTCAAGTAAACACCAAGTTCTTAAACACTCTTCCTGATGAATGGAGCAAATTTGTTACTGATGTTAAATTGGTCAAAGACTTGCACACTACCAATGTTGATCAGCTTCATGCTTACCTGCAACAACATGAAAGACATGCAAATGAAGTTCGTTTGATGCATGCACGCAACTCCGATCCTCTTGCTTTAGTTGCATCTCACCAATTAACTCAGCCAGCTTATCAATCTCATCTACACACTCACCCACAATCTCTATCTCAACTTCATGTTTCACCATATCAGTCTTCACAGTTTGTTACACCTTATCAAACTCAACAATTCACAACCAATCAATCAACACCTCTTTCAATTACTTATCCAACAAATGAGCATTAATCCATCATTCACCATAATGTTTATTCTCCACAACCATCAATCCCACAATTAGAATATGCTCTTACAGCCTATCAACAGCAACAACTTGAATTTTCCCAACCAGACTCCAGTCTTGTTGTTCCAGTGTTCCAGAAAGGGGATGATCTAATTGACGCAATTAATCACATAATGATGGACCATGTCAAACTGCTGTTGTCACATCCCCATACCTACTACAAAACAATCAGACTAAGGACTTCTCAAACCCACGACAACAAGCTACCCTCTATGATGAAAAGTGACTGGCAACCTGTTCAGAGGAGACAGAACTACTATGTCTGCTGGAACAAACAAGAAAATACACACACTGGTGCTACAGTGGTAGCCACACCGAAAAAGGGAAAAAAAAAAAACCAACGGGAAACTGTTATATGGTACAATTGCAAAGGGGAGGGTCCTATTGCCAAGCATGACTAAAGCCCTAGCGAAAAAGGGATGAAACAATGTCAACGATAAAGTGTTTGCTATACAAGCTCAAGCAGGTGGATTAAGCTTTAACAGAGGAAAAATAGTGGCATTTTGGCAGAATGCCAGGACAATCCTGACATTCAAACCTCTCAGACATCATGCACCCACAATGCCGTGCTTATCAAAGTCGATGATCTGGATGCCTATGACTCTGATTGTGATGAACTCAACTCAGCCAAGATTGCTCTCATGGCCAATCTCTCAAGGAATGGCTCATATGCACTCACTGAGGTACTCAATCCAGATAATCTGAACTATGATTCATTTAATCAAAGTAAGCAGATAATGACATTTTCTGAACAGTCTAATGATATGAGTCAGTCAGAAACTAAAATAACTAGTGATAGCAATATCATTCCTTATTCTCAGTACCTGAGTGAAGCACAACAAAAAAACAGGAAAACATGTCCAGAATCCTAACTCTTCTGCTCCACAATATGTCCGTGATAATCGTCTATGTATGAGCAATTAAGTACCCAAGTGACGCATGTGCAGGACCACTGTAATAAAGCTTTGACTACCGAGCTTGACAGATATAAAGAAGAGGTTAAAGAATTGAAAGAAATGCAAAATGTTGAAAACAGTTTTTCAGGATCAAATGAACAGTTTGCCGAGATTGTACGTCTTAAGCAAAATCTTTTCGAACAAGTGCAAGAAAAGGATTGTTTAATGAAAACAATTTCTAAACTCAAAAATGATTTGAAAATAGAAGAAAACAGAAATATTGATAGAGAAATTGCTTTAGAAAAGAAAATTAAGCAACTGAACGAAATCATTTTCCAAACGAGGTCAAACTGCGCAAAACTGTTCATATAAAAGATAACAAATCCAAAATTTGTTATGATCATTCCTCGAAACAAGCTATCGGTTTTGAAAAACCTTTCTGTCTGAAGAAAGCTCGGGAGTCAAAGCCAAAGCTGTATGACGGGAATACCATTCTTAAAATGGATACTATTGTGATTCCTGATTCTGATGAAACATTAGTGCTTAGTGAAGAGAGTCGTTCAAAAATGCTTTTGAAAGAACAAGATCCATTGTTTGAGAAACATAAAGTGAACACGAAACCCATCAATTATGCCATTCTTAATAACGATTACTACTACAAACGCTTTGTTCGCGCAATCTATTTATAGTAGTTGAAAAATGCCTATTGGAAGGCGACTTTGGTCCCAGCTTTAGAACCCATCTCATTCTTCCTCAACCGTCATAGTTGAGGTTCTCAAAGAACTTCCTAAGTAAGTATGTTGAATACTGAGCTTTGAAAGAGCATAAACGCTATCTAACTGGCTTTGATCAGGTAATGTCAAAGAAAGAACCACTGCCCACAGCTAATCAACTAAGAGGGCGACGTGGGGGTTTGAACATACAAAGGCTTGTTTTCGAGATGAAATCATTCCGTTTATAAAAAACTTAAAAGATATCTTCAATAACTTCAACCAATACTTGGTTGAAGAACTTGCCGATGTCCAAAAAGTCTTTTATCAAATGGAACAGGCTGTCGAACAACATTCGTTCTTGGAGTCCAGAACTTTCGAAGTTAAAATGAATCAAGTTTTGAGTGAAAAATGAACGACACTTAGCACAAGCCCATTGATAATGAATTTAAAGACTTGTTGTGAATTTTTTTTTTAGTTTGTGATGCAAGTGGGTGAAACTGTGAATGAATGTCAAAAGTGTCTCGAACTCAAGACTGAGCTTCTCAATAAAAAGGATTTGTATGATAAAGAAACTTACGATAAACTTTGCAAGAGCATTTAACAACTCGTAGACAAACATTGCATCACTTTGGAAGCTGATTCTCAACTTAATCAAGAAATTTTTCAACAAGAAAACAGTGTTTTTTAAATCAAAATGCTCCAATTTCTCAGTTGTTTTGAATTAAGTGATTTGAGAGCTCAGTCCTCAAGCGAGAAGTCAAAGTCATTATCAAGTTAAAAGAGCAAATTAATCCATAAAAGGAAAATTGGAGGATAGTACAGTCAAAATTGGACATGATGAAATAGAGACTCTTAAAACATTGAATTGGAACATAGGAGTGACAAAACTTGTTTTACCTAGAAAAATGATCATATAAAAACAACTTAAAAACAAAAGCTTTATTACTCGATTCAAACACAAACGTGTTTCAATCAAAAGAACAGTGTGATGCGTTAATTCAACAAGTCAATATAAAGTCTGGGGAGATTTCTGGATTTAAAATGCAAAAACGTCAGAAACAAGGTTTGGCATAAGCACACAGCCCCTAAAAAATGAGTGTAGAGGAAACTTAGAATGGAACAGCGTTTGATAACGAAGCGACTTGGTGATGACCCAGGGACTCGAGAGTGAGTCGAGAGAGCCGTTTGACGAAGGTGGGAGAGAGCAGTGATAAGTTGGGGGAAGAGTGATCTCTCATGTACATACGACGCGGGTTGAGCGGGCTCAGCTGCTTTTGGTTGAACAAGTATGAAACATGCGGAGATCCCCGTCTGCTCACGACTCCCGTATACTAATAGTCATCCATAGAGCGATCAGGAAGAATGCTTTGGTCCTTAGGATATAGTCGAACAGTAAAAGCGAAATATCCTCAAGATTAACTTTTAGAGTCTGCTTAGTATACCAAAGTCATTCAGGATTTGCTTTCACACATAAGTAAGATCAGCCCTAGCATCAACAATTTGAGGTCCTCAATTAATTAAGGTCACACCGAGGAAACAGGACAAGAAAGTTAGGTTCCGCCGAATATCACTCCCATCCACAAAAACACAAAACCAGACTCGACTTTCAAAACATAGGTTTTTCTAAAAGCGTGTGTTTGCATTCTATAGAGGAAGACTACCTACTAGTGCTAGCGGATCACAGCCTTCAAGCAATACCAAGAATTGATAGGATTCTGCAAAACACCAGTATGTAATTCCGAAGAATAAAGTAGAAACTCACCCTAGGAACTTAAATCTAGTTAGAATAAAAGGATCGGTACTGTTAAAGATAATGATCTCTCGGTTGTGCAGAATTCAATGTAACAGATTACATCAGATTAGTCTGTATTAACCGTAATGTTTTGCATGTCTTCTGATAATTTGTTGTTTTCTAATTCTAAGGCATGATGTGAAATTCGTGTTAAACCTAAGAAGATAAATCTAAGAAAGATATTTAGAAACCAACAGGAAAAGTGTTCACTCAGATAGGATATATTGTGGTAACCTCACCGTCCGGACCTTTTACATTGTAGGAAATGCCGTGCCCTTTAACGTATATTACCACTAACTCATGAAGTGCCCTCCTAGGAAACAATAGTTCTAAATTCTGCAATCACCCCAAACCTGTGATAAAATTGGTATACTCAAGGAAACTAAGAAGAATAATTAATAATGAGTCGGTAGGCAAACTAAGGTTATAAAACCAATGTCTGCTAACAAACAGGAACCCAGTAAATCCTGGGGATCCACAAAAACCAATATTCCATCTACTTCTTTGAATGAATGCAGGTCGTCCAAATCGTCCTCTGGTATTTGGATTCTGGTTGCTCGAAGCACATGACCGGAGATCGCTCTCAGCTCACCAATTTCATCAGTAAATTCTTGGGATACATCCAATTCCGGGAAAGATCAAGTTGCAAAGAATACATGGGGTTTGGAGATTATCAGATTGGGAATGTTACTATTTCAAGGGTTTATTACGTTGAAGGACTTGGGCATAATCTATTTTCTGTGGGACAATTATGTGATTCCAATCTCGAAGTGGCCTTTCGTCAACACACATGCTTCATTCGTAATCTAGACGGTGTTGATTTATTGACGGATCTCGGGGATAATCTTTAACACTCTCACTTGGGAATATGAAAGGCATCCTCTCCCATTGTCTAATGTCAAAGGCGTCTAAAACAAGTCTTGATTATGGCATCGTCCGTCTATCTCAGTTGACCTCTGGTTCTATAAACATCTGCAAGACATGGACTTGTACGCAGTCTCCTAAGCACAGAGTTTGAGAAGGATCACTTATGTTCTGCATGTGCATTAGGCAAGAGTTCAAAGAAACCCCACAAACCCAAATCTGAAGATACCAATCAAGAAAAACTCTATCTGTTGCATATAGATTTATGTGGGCCAATGCGTGTCGCGCGTGTCAATGGTAAGAAGTACATCCTCGTTATTGTTTGATGACTACCTCGAATTTAATGGTAAATATGTTTGCGATCAAAAATGAAGCTCCAGCTTTTATATCAACTTTTTGACGATGAATCCAAGTACGACTTAAGGAAAAACCGACCGTCGCAATCAGAACATATAATGGAACAGAGTTTGTTAATCAGACATTGCGTGAATATATGAGAAGTTTGACATCCTCCATGAAACATCAGTTGCACGCTCTCACATCAAAACGGTGGTAGTTGAAGACGAAATCATACGCTAATTGAAGCAGCCCGCACTATGTTAATTTATGCAAAAGCTCCTTTATTCTTATGGGCCGAAGCAGTTGCCACAGCATGTTATACCCAAATTCGTTCCATGATACGTCGTCATCACTGTAAAACACCATATGAGCTCTTACACGACAAACCTCCTGATCTATCGTATCTTCATGTGTTTGGTGCACTCTGCTACCCAACGAATGATAGCGAGAATTTGGGTAAGTTACAACCAAAGGCTGATATTGGTATTTTCATTGGAATAAGCCACCCATGAAGAAAGCTTTCCGGATTTACAACAGACGTACCAGACGAATAATTGAAACCATTTATGTTGATTTTGATGAGCTGACCGCGATGGCTTCTGAACACAACAGTTCAAGACCCGCTCTTCATGAAATGACTCCTGTATCAATCAGTTTAGGACTCGGCCAGAACCCTCCTTCTTCAACACCATTTGTACCACCTTCGAGATCTAGACTGGGATTTATTTGTTTCAACCAATGTTTGTTGAGTCCACTTAGTCCCCGCCTAAGTTAATTAACAAGCCCAGAAGTCATTGCTCCTATTCCTGAAGCATTGCACTGAGACATGCTTATTCAACTAGATCATTTTCCTCAACTACAGTTGATCAAGATGCACCATCACCAAGTAACTCTCATACAACACAAGAAACTCAAACACCTATTATTTCTCATGATGTTGAAGAAGATAATCATGATATTGAAGTTGCACATATGTAAAAGATCCTACTATGGATTCCAATTCCAGAAGGTTCCTTCGATCAACTTCATCATCAGTCATATCCTCATACAATGTGGCCTCCCGATCATCAAGTTACTGAACACAATAGCAAATGGACGAAGGATCACCCACTTGAGAATATAATCGGTGCTCTTGACAGACCAGTTTCCACACGACTCCAACTCCATGAACAAGCCTTATTCTGCTACTATGATGCCTTTCTAACATCCAGTCGAACCCAAGAACTACAAAGAAGCATTAACTCAAGCATGCTGGATTGAAGCCAAGCAAAGGAACTTCATGAAATTTGAACGTCTGAAGTTTGGGAACTTGTTCCTCCTCCTGACAAAGCATTTGTCATATCTCTATGGATCTATAAGGTTAAGCCTTGATGATTAGGAGGAATTTCTAAAAATAAGGCTCGGTTGGTCTCTCTGGTTTATCGCCAAGAGATAATCGATGTTCGAAAGAGTCATTGCTTCGGTGCAAGTTAGAGGGCTATACGAATTTTTCTAGCGTTTGCTGCTCACATGAACATGGTTATTGATAAGTGCTTAATTACACATATCTTTTACCTCTAAAAACGAGCTTAAATGACCAAAAACAGACAAAAACTGCCAAATAATTTGTATGTTTTTGCTAATTGTTATTGTGCAGGAACGGATGTATCTCACCTAAGGACGAAAACAAGCCAAAAACGACAAAACCAGAAAATGGAATGGAAAAGCGTGTGAAGTCAAAAATCAATCAAGGTCAAAAATGCCAAACACCTAAGTAATATGGATGGAAAAGTGTGTGAAGACGAAGCCCAATCAAAGTCAAGTCAACTCCGAGAAGAAAAAGCAAAGAAAAATATAACTTGAGGGGTCAAAAATGCCAAACCCCTAAGTTATATTATTAAGGAAACAAAGGCAGGGGCTGATTATGCCAATTTGGGAAACTTCATTTATAAAAGAAAAAGGGAATGAAAAGAAGAAAGATGTGGAGGGGCTTTTCTTGTACACAAACCAAACATACCCTTAATCATCTTCAACCTCCCTCTGTCACAACCCAACTTGTATAAACCCTTTCCCAGTCTTCCCGCCAATACCAAAACCAGCCAGCACCCTGTTTTGCTCCCATACTTCTCCCCTACCAAAATCATTTCATCCACCCTACTATCTACCCCCCCCAGTTGTATAAATGCCATGTTGGCAATCCCTCTCCATTCCCAAAAGCATTTCGATGGCTGAGATTGTCTCCAAAGAAGCTCAAAAGAAATCAAAGGCTGGGATTTGCTCTAGATTCACCTCACACAACTAGCACACTTGGTTTTATCTCTCCAAAGAAGCACAAGCTGCAAGTCCAAGACTTCGGCTATAAATAGAGCTTTTTGTAAGCCTTTGAGGCATCTAGTTTTTAGTTTTTTAGTAACTAATTAGTTTTTAATCTTAGTTTATTACAAGTTTTTTACTTTCAGCTTGTAACACTTTCAAGTTTTAATGCAAGTTTGAGTTTTTAAAGTCACTTTATAATTCCAAGTGTTAAGTTTCTTAATTGACTTGTTTTGTGTTCAAAAGCTCTCAATACAGCTTGTTTACAAACTGTTTTAACTAAGTGAACTTAAAAAGTTAAGAAGTTAAGAGAATATCACACCATTCACTCTCAAATATACCTCAGCTGATGTTATGGATGATAAGCCAGTTTTGGATGGGCTTATGGACTCTCACTAGCTTGTTTTATGCAAGCTAGAGCTTGTAGATTCATTGTTTGACCCTGTTTTGAGCAAGGGTGTAGTAAGTCTCTCTATTTCTTACTTTACTTGTCTATTGCAGAATTGTTAGTTTATTTGTTAAAACTGCTAGTTATAAGTTAACACTGCTAGGCTAATTCATGCTTATTTAAGTGCTTATTATGGATTGAAAATTGCTTATAAGTGTTTTACTTTGTTATTTGATAATCTGTTTTTAATTAGTTTGAAATAAAAATGATTTTTGGAAATGTTAAAGGCTGTTTTGAACAAGCAGTACTAACTCCAAGTTAGTACTGCTAGTTCATTTTAGGAACAGTACTAACCTAACACTACCAGTACTAACTCCAAGTTAGTACTGTTAGTTAGTACTGTTAGTACTGGCAGTTCAATTTAGCTCATCAGCTTATTATTTCAGTTTGTTTAAGATTTCTTTAGCTTTTTAGAGTAGATTAAGCCTATTTTAGTTTACTGTTTTCAGTAGAACTTATTTGTCTTTTCAAAATAATTTTAAGAGTTAATCAGTTTTAGTTTTCTAGCTTATTTATCATTATAGTCTATTCTGGTTACTTATTCTTATGCTTAAGTGCTTATTTTGGGTAGTTAACCTTCTAGAGTTAGCATATTTGCTAAGATAGGATTGCCTAGTGAGATACGCAGATGTGTGTGATATTTTATTTGTGATGTAAATGGTCGACAGCGCACAGGAAGCGAGCAACTATTACGATACGGGACGTATCTCAGTGGTAACGTTCTGGGAGGGTGGGATTTACCTTTACTCAAAAGGGCATTCTGCTATTACTTATAGAGTATCTACTCAAGTTAGCATAGTCTACGATTCTAATAGCTGTCTAGCTATTCGCGGTGGCGCGCGTGTATACTGTTGTGTCTCTCTTGTTTAAAATTAGCTTAATTTGCATGCTTAATTTTGCTTATATAATTTAGATTACTTATTTGTCTGTCTTAAGCGTAAATAGAGTTTATTTATGCCTTAGTGTAAAAGTTTTTAGTGTTTTGCCTTTAGTAGCTTTCATGCTTGTTCTAGCTTATGTTCCTTGATTATCTTTGTGTTCATTTGCCTATTAGGTTTAGTACCCAATCATATTCACATTCCTTGTTACATTCAAACACCAATCATCAATCGTCTTTCGATAATCCATCTCTAGCCTCGTTGGGACATAACGACCCGGGAACACTCTATACTGCTTCCGGTTTTCTTGATCTCGCGTGGTTTCGTCCCTTGGTGTATTTATATCATATATAGGTGGAATTTAAGGGGTGAGTTCGCGCGAAGTCAAATGTGTTTTTTTTCGGTGCCTGCAACTGAGATCACCATATGCAAAGAAAGAGGCGGATATGATTTTACGGTGGCTGGAAACTATATATCTTACCCTACCTACTTTTACATATATTTACATATACAAAATTATTGACCCAATCTTTGCACATTAAAATATTCATAAGGCCCACCAACATCACAAAAGAAATTTTTATAATTCAGAAGTTGATAATTAAAAAAAAATATTTTACACTATAACATTATATAATTTCTTAAAATTTTTTATTTATTAAATTTACATAGTGAAAGAAAATGTCCTTTATAGTCATTTTACATATAAATGTATCAAATAATTTAATTTGCCAAACACTTAAAAAACTGATTATCTGATTATTGCGATATCAAACAGAATAATCAAACCCAAACACCAAATTTCAAAACTACGTTTTGTAACAGCTGATTATCTGATTATCCGTTTTCAAAACGAATAATCTATTTTCAATAAGCAATCCCAAACACCCCCTTAGTCATTTAAGTCCGTTTTTAATGGTGAAAGGTATGTGTAATTAAACGCATACCACTACTACACATAAATACAAGATATACAAAAGATTTACAAGTTATGATAGGATGCAATAAGATTGCAACAACACACAAAGGTATAATACTTTTTCACTTAAGGTTGGAATTATTCTTCTCTTGCACTTGAGGAATTGAGCTTGGATCACTTGGAAATAAAGCTTTATGATTAAATGATCAAAGAATTTTGATGAGATGTGTGGGCTGTTTTAGAACAGAAAGAATGAGTGCAAAAGGTGAGAAAATTGTGGGGAAAAGTCTAGTATTTATAGGACAAACTGGGGGAGCGTCTACCTAGGGGCGGTCCCCTTAAATAGGTAGGCGGTCCCCAAAATTTTTAAGGGGGCCGGTGGTGTATTTAAGGGGCCGCCCAAGACTAGGGCTTCCCCAGTTTGTCTTTTGTGTAGGGGGAATTTTCTGGAACTTTTCTAGCCGTTTTAGGTCCGAAAATTTGAATTTCAAAATGTTTATTTTGAATAAAACATTTCTTTTAATTGTAGAAAATGTTTTGTAATGTTTATAAAATGTTTACAACATTTTATAAAAGTGTGAGGTTGAATAAAAATTTCCTTTGATCATAAAATGCATTAAGCATTTATTTATTCATACCTTTAAGTGATGTATTTGTTGAAATGAGAATTTACTACTAATTACTTGTTTACGTTTAATTTTACGTTGAACTTTTTTATATTTTGTGATTATCAAAACGTAAAGATGTGAAAAAAATATTAGTTATGTTTTTAGGCATTATATTTTTATCAACAGTCATAACTCTTCATATTAACAGGTGAAAATGAAAATACACTATGATTGCAAATTTCGGCCCTCACAACTTGGTTTTAGCTTGTCATCTACACATCTTGGTTTTGTTATTTAAGGGTGAGTAAATGTAGTCAAACATACTACAACAACCATAAATTAAGTCATCCACAACCAACAATATTAACTCTTCTCAAAAAATTCACTTCATTAAAAGTTCATTAGATATTGGAAATGATGTCAGAAGAGCGCAACACACATGCTCAAGAAAACTCTGCACCACCACATATAGTCCTTACAAATGACGACCTTTTGACTAAAATATTAATCTGATTACATCTTCTTTGTATTCATCTGTTTACAACCGTATCAAAACAATGGCTAAGAATTTTATATCCCCTGTTTTCACCCTTAACCATAGCCAAATCACTAAAGTTGATCCTCCTGTTGGTGTTTTTGTTAATCACATTAGATCTTCATTTCATTGTGATTTAGTCTCGTTAGATCCTAAAATTAAGTCAAGAAAATACACTATCGAAAAGTCATTCACTCTTGGATCCACCAAGAGTTGATAATGTTAACATCTTGCAGTCTTGCAATGGTTTGTTTCTGTGTATCAGTTGGGGGGGGGGACTCCTTTTGATTACGTATATAATCCATCTACTAATCTGTTTAAAATGCTTCCACAACCAAATTACGCGCATGATGATTCAAATTTTTAAGGATGTGCTGGATTAAGATTGGCATTTGACCCTACAAAATCACCTTAGTATAAAGTGGTGCGTGCTGGAAGCAACTCTTCTGATATTGTTATAAAAATTTACTCTTCATAGACAGGTAATTAGAGCCTGTGCAGGGAGCGGTTTAACTACTTCTTTTTTCTACATTTTGATAGTGCAATCTATTGGAATAATGCCTTACATTGGCTAAAAACTAAGAATAGGCAGCTTACCCATTACAAGTTAAATATTGAAGACCATGAGCATCCAATTATAACAACCATACAAATCCCTCAAGGCTTGCAACATGAAAAAAACTTCTTCGAGTCTTATGGCAATATGTTTCCAATGATAATAACAATACAAATACCTTACATGTTGCATTTGGAAGGGAAATTGTTCGAGTCGCGTGGGTGTTTGCTTATTGTTCATAGATATTATATTGGCTCTAGCGATTTTACTACCTACAAGATGATGAAAGGGTGTTATGTGTGGTTAATTAAGTACCTTGTTGATATTGATGACTTTTTGAGTCCACTTCCTGAAGGATGTTCGATTTGGTTCATTGTTCAGAGCATTGTTTTAGGAGAAAGGGAAGAGGATTCTTTTTTGATGATTAACTTGTCTAGAAAGGTTGTAGAATACAACCTAACATCAAAGACTCTGTGTGAGATTTATGATATGGGATCTAATCAAGTTGTTGATGATTACCTTGATGGTTTCATTCCGTCATCTGCTAGTGTTTGATTATCCTTTCTTGTAGATTGTTTCTTTGAATTTGTTGTTACAATGGATCACTAAGGTATTTGAGGACTATCTAAAGCCTCTTCCATATTTGTTGTAATGAGTTTAAAAATTTTCAAGTCAATTTGACTAATACTAGTTATCAAACATGATATACCTAAACAAAATAAACACTATATTAATTCAAGAGTGGTTAGCTTCTAGAGAGAAAAAGGAAGAAAGGAAAATGAATAACTAGAAAACCAACACCCTCTCCATGTGTGGAGAGGGTATTTATAGTCTTACAAGGTTGGGTTGGGTGTGTGGTTCCATAGGTTATCCATAGGTCGCCCGATTAGCTTACTTTAGTACACATTTAACTACGAGCTAAGAACTACTTACTTTAGTACACACTTAGCTTACTTACTTTACCGGGGTAACCTCTGGTTTTTCGTAAGAGGAACGCCTTTACCAAAAAAAAACTACGATGTCTAAGAACTATTATATGGTAGAGACGAGGTCTTTCTCGATTCCCTCACAATCTCCCCCTAAAGGAGGTCACCTCCAATTTACAAAAGACTTAGCTTAGCATTCTACAAATTTTCTGATACTATCATGTAACCTGAGTTTTGGTAGTACGGGTGTTGCCCCATTATTAGATTATCTAGTCAATATGGGATCCATCGGGTACTAGGGAGGATCTATGACTCCGACCCCTGGTGTAGGAACTAACCGGTCTCCACACTTATCACTTAATATACTTAAAACACATTGGAACTCTTTCAGAGAGGGTTAATAATCTGTATAGGTTATTAGATCAGTTTTGGGAATAGTTAGGATTAATCACTGCAACCTGGATAACCTACCTCCCAGACGATTTGGGACTGATTCGGAATCGCAGGGAGTATAGGATAGACTATATATGCATATTCAAGTCTATCGACCTTAGAAACCACTAATGAAACCATAGTTTAACATTGCACAGGAAAACGTTTTCATAACAATAGTAATGAAGTAACTAGGTTAGCACATTTTCTCTCTTGATATCTCCAACTCTTTTAATTTTCAGTATTTAATTTTATTGTTATTTTTAATTCCTTTCAATTCAAATCAAAAACCATTTTATAAACGTGACATTTCAAATTAAAACTAATTACAACTTAGCTCTTGGGACGACCTCGGATTTACCATTCTATACTACCCATGATCGGGTTCTCTGCCCGTTAGTGCGTTGTCAGGTAGATTGAGTTTTATAAATTTAAAACTTGGTAAAAATATATTTTAAAATAAAATACGCATCAAGTTTTTGGCGCCGTTGCCGGGGAGCTAAAAATTAGAATTAATTTGATTATTTCATTATTTCTCTTCTTTCCCTAAACTCTATATCTGCAGGAACTATGGCAGGAGTAGACGTCGATACTCTCACCATGGAACAATACTTAGCATTGTCACGAGAAAACCAGGCACCAGGCGTGGTTAAACCCAAAATCGGAGGCAATGTCAATTTTGAAATCAAGAGTCAATTCATGCGCGAATTGAGGGAAGACACTTTCTCCGGGAACAAAGACGAGGATGCTCACGATCAAATTGATCGGGTCCTCAGCATCATTGGCTTATTTAATATTCCCGGAGTCTCTAAAGACGCAATCATGCTCTGAGTTTTTTCCTTTACTTTTACGGAGCCGCAAAAAGATGGGTGGATAGACTTGCCCCAGGAATTATCAATACATGGGATCTCCTGAAAAATGCCTTTATCCAAAGGTATTGCCCTCCTTCCAAGACCATAAAGCAGTTTGAAGATATCCATAACGTTAAGCAAGAAGGAGACGAATCATTATACCAGGCCTGGGAGCGGTATAATGACATGTTATACAAGTGCCCTACTCACGACATCAATAGTCATCAAAAGGTAAATATCTTTTATAAGGGTTTGAGCATTATGAACCGTCAACTGCTTGATTCGCAGGGACAGGATTGGCCAAATCACCGCCTACAGTAATTTAGACACTTATAAAGCACGAGAAACTCTTCTAGGAGTAGTCAAGAAATAGGATTATCAGCACTAGTGTTGCGGTTGTCGTAAAGGACTTCTACAAGAAATTTTACAACTCCCTAGGCAGTGTACCTAATCGTTGTAGTGTAGTATAGGCAAGACTCAGGGGTTGTTATCGTTCTCTAGGGGAATAGGTTTGGAAGGCTTGATCACGGTCTAACAGAATTCTAGGGGTTGAGAGAAGATTATTTTTGTGTTTTTATATTTATAAAAAGCAGTAAATCATTGTTTTGAGAGGTTTAGTTGGTTTAGCTATATAAACTAAATAATAACTAAAGTCACTGGTGATAACAATAATAATAAAAGATTGTGCTTATTAATCATGTATTACCCCTAGATTGCTTCTCCTAGTGTTTGTTATGCTCTGTCCACACTTGTGATGATCTATGTAACTATTTCCTAAGTCATAAATGAATTACACGAACCCGCCGTCTATTTAATATTCCGTTAAGGCAACACACAAGTAAGGTAGTATGAAGACTATTACAAGGCCCCTAAGAGTATATTAAATGCATTTGAAATATATTAAGAGTGGATCAACCATATAAGGGGCAAGGTAGTATGAAGACTGTTACCCGATGGTATCCTTTCTACACAATCATGTTTTCCTAGACATATCAATAGCGATACAGACAAAAGCTGGTTTTCTAAGACCTAACATGCATATTCATCACAAGAAGCAACACCACTAAGATCTACATCCTAGGTTTCATACAATCATAATATAACATCAATAGAAGGTTTAGCCAAGCTATGTTTAAAGATAAAGCAAGAAACGGCATAGGAATCACACAACAAGACATATTGAATGATTAAGATAGTCTTACTTGATTAAAACATGAATTAAAGGAAGTACAATAGGGTTTTGAGGCCCTAAAATCGTCCCTAACAGCTGCTAAACAAACTAGGGTTCGTCCCTTTCTTTTACTCTAAAGTTACACACTTAAACCCTAAAAACGGATTTGTATATATAGGAAAATCGTTGTAATCGTGTTTTAATCGTGACGTGGTCATGAATAGAATATTCTAGATAATGGGTTCGGATTCGTGCATCGACGCTGTCTTGATATCTTATGTGACGCCATCTTGGTAGATTGTGATGGCGTCACGTGAAATCCTGTGACGCGTCTCCCAGCTTCTGAGTTGAAATTCTTAAGAGATGTTGGTATAAGTCCATAGCCTTGTCTGTTTCTTCTCCAAATGAGTCCAAGTCACGTGTATTTCCACCAAATGCCTCCAAATGTGAATACAAAAAGAACAATTTAAATACTATTATAGGGCATAAAAGCATCGAATTAAGGGTTAAAACGACTTTGAAAAAGTTGTATACAAAATAACAACCGTCTTCTCCAAATACCCCTACACATTGGATTTGCTTGTACCCTCAATAAATAAGATTTGTCTACCTAGACAAAGCAATATGAGGGTCAATTATTACCTACTCTCTAAAAGTTTTTACAACACAACCCTTTAGAACCTCGTAATTAAAAGCACGGAAAGTACATACTATGCCCTCTCATAAGTTTTTGGGATTCTCTCTTTACACTCGTGTATAGAATAAGATAATAACAAAAGGGGAAACAGAAAATCAACACTCATTAACCTGCATAGCATATAAATACATAAGGCCTTGGTAAATGAGATCAAACCTTCACCGCAAGGTGCAAAGCATTAATTCATTAGTATCCAAGAGTCTTTAAAAGGGTTGTGGGTTAGGTGTAATATAACATATAATGTAAACGGAAACGGATGGTATACATTTAGGTGTGACTTTGGGTGAATTTAGGAGTAGAAGGGTTAGCTAACTATTTTATTTTGAATACACGCGGTTATGGTTGCTCAACCATAGAGTCAGACGAATATATAGGTATGTTGTGGAAGGAATGATTGAGTGTGATTGCAAACTCTACACAACTCTACATCAATCTCTTTTTCTTGTTTTTTTAATAACATAATATATCACAACATGGGGTTTATAACACGTACCCCTACACTTGAGCTTTTTACACGCTCGATATTTACAATCTAACCAATGACCCGATTTGAGGTGGATCAAAATAACATGGAGATCATCTAACAAATATATGGGGTATATGACTTATATTTTCTTCCGCCATTCTTCCCGCAAAATAAAGTACTACCATGATCTCAATCGTCCCAAAAAGTATTACAAGTATAAAGACCTAGCAACCCCGCTGACTCAAATAATTAACTTGGGTTAAAACAATAATGTACTAAAGGTGCGTACATACAAGGTGGGATAAGGCGATTTGGGTGTAACGATTAGTTTAAGGGTGACAATGTTTTTCATTAATAATCTGGAATCCACTAGAAAATACAGAACCGTGAAAAAAGGATAGGCTTGAAGGATGTACGAGGGGTATCCTGGCACTAAAAATGAAAGTGCATGGCAAGGGTGTAGATAGTTATATGATCGGTGTGACCATCCATTACAATTACAGGTTTAAAACATGTATAATCCTAATGCCTCTTATCAAGCAAATCCTAATACTTACTATGCGATCTCGGGATGTATCACAAGAACAGTTCTAGAATTTAATATATGACCGGTACACTATCATAATCCTAAAGTAACCAATACAAATTGTCACACCCCGACAATGGCGGAAACTCGAGAATGTAACATAATGGTCAATCATAACAAAAGATACAAAATAGAGAAAACTACAATGCATAAACTTAAAGTGCTATGAAGACCATCAACCTTGAGTAATGTCCCAAATCGCAACTAAAATCCACAATCTCTTACAATTATTCAAATGCCCTCACTGACAAAGGATAAGAAATGGGGTCCAAAAATTCAAACTTATTCCAAAACATCAAAATACTAGAATCAAACAACAAGCAAACAAGACTTCACATGAAATTCCACTCGGAATACTTCTAAGTCTGCTATCACAATCACCAAACTATTCTTCTTTCACTTCACCTGAAAATGATACTAAAAAATGTTAACAATAATGTTGGTGAGCTCGTAGGTTTGACCTTAAACCCAAAAGTTGTGCCAATATTTCAACAGTAGACAATAGTGCTATATGACAGTGAATATATGCAAACAACCTTAGCATCACCGCTAATCAATAACCATATGTCACTTACGCACCTAAAGGGCCTACCAGCTGGAGCACTAAAATTAGGGCAGGAACCACACACAAACCTGGGTAAGGCATACCCATAACTGCTCCAATAATCACACATATTACTGGGTAAGCGACCCATCCGTCTCAAACAAATCATACAACAGCAAAAATATTCAGATAGCAGTCATAAGCACATAACATGTTCCCGAAAACAAAACCACATTCGCACAGATTATTCAAAAACAGCTCAAAACACGATTTGAGTATCATTTCAACTTCCCCACGGAAACATCATAAAAACTTGGGGTCTACGAGAACTTACCTCAAGCAAGTCCTTTAACCAACCAAATCTCAATCACACAAGTAAATACAACGACGCCCGCACACGACCTAGTCCAGTTAATGTCCCAATTTAATCATCCAATTCCAAAACAATCTTCACGTTTGATGCATAGAGTTTAGACGCGTTGTACAATTACTCATAACATTTTAGTGGTGTGATGGTTGACGACATAGCCCAACATTCATATCAATCCCATTACTCGATAATACATACTTATACGTCAATTAGAGAAAATATAAAAGAAATAAACATAAAATATGTTAAAATTAATAATTATAATATATCTCGGACAAGTTCATATCGGAAACGCTTAGTCACTTCAAAATAATCATAATACGGTTGAAATTGAAATGTTTACTCATAGTAAACATATTCGAGAAGTTTTGAGAAAAATTATATTTTTCGTCTTTTAGTTAATTTATTAAATAAATAAATAAAATAATTAAATAATATTTTATTATTTAAAAATCAAAAATCATGTTTTTAGGAAAATTTCTAAGTATAAACTTTTTAAACGATTTCGACATGACCCGTGACGCCTCATGAGATTAAGGTTGACAAGACTCTTTGTTTTGTCAAGGAACCGTTGATGTTGTGGACCGAGATGTCATAAGTAAAAGAGTAGTGTGATGGTATTAGTGAAAGTTCGTCGGGATTCGAAGCGTGGTCCTGAGCTTACTTGGGAACGCAAGGATCAAATGAGGTCTAAGTGTCCTCAGTTGTTTGTCGATAGTGCTAATGCCTCGAGTAGTTAAATCTCGGGACGAGATTTTCTCAAGGTGGGGATAATGTAACAACCATGACTTGAGCAGGTTGGTCAAACCGTAGTATTGACTTATGTGCATGTTGCAATGTATGGTTTATGTGATTTTATGTGTTTATGTGAGATTATATGTATTTGTGTGGGATATGTGAGATTGGATAATCAATCTATTGAGTGTGATCGTCTCGATGAGATTGGATTGATGGTGAAATTTGTTGAGTTCCTTTCGTTCACTTTTAAGTGACAAGGAAATGATTATTGAGGTTTTAGCGTTTTGTGTTAAATGTGTAAGTATTTATACGTATACGTATTTTTGTGTTAGTAATTAATGATAAGTTTAGGTTTTAGAGGTTAAGTTAAGGGAAATGAGTTATTTGATGGAGAAATTTCATTTTAGTCACTTATAGTGATGATGGAATTGATTGGGTATTTTGAGAGAATTGTTTTGGTTAATATGTGGATATTTAGGTGATGGATTAAAATGAGAAGTGTGTCATTTGTGAAAGAAATAAGTTTGTTAAAATATGAGAGTTTTTGGAAGACTTTCTATTTTTAGAAAGTAAATTTGGAAATGAAAAGTTATTTTTAGAAAGTAGTTTTCAAGTAAAATGGTTTAACAAATTAGCTTAGGTTTTTATAAAACTTAAGGTATAAAGATAATTAATTAATTAATAAAATTTTTTTTACCCATGAATAGTAAAAACGAATTTTAGAAAAAAAAGGAAATAAAAGGAGTTTTAATTGGAAACAAATTCTAATTAGGAATTATCTAAAACTTTTTTAGTAGCCTATAAATACAAATTAAATCCCCAAAAACCCTCTACCCATTAGTTCGATCGATTTCAAGAGGAGAAAAGAAGAGAAAAATTTTAGGGATCTTTTCTAAGGTAAATTTTATAATCTTTGATCAATTCTAGTTAATTTATCAATTCTTATTATATTAAAATTAATAACACATGTAATAATTAATATAATGGATTAGGGTTCATGTAAGATTTGTAAATTTAGGGTTTTTATCTTTGAAAACTGTTTTTATATTGTTAATGAAGTTAATCATGTGTAATTAGGGTTTTACGGTTAGTAAATTCAGAGTTAAATTGTTGGCAGTTTAGAAGGGTCATCTTGCGAGAGTCATAACTTGATCATCCGAATATCTTTTAATGATTTTCAAAAGCCTAAAATTATCTACAGAGAGTCTACTTTCAAACCCCATAGGTTTCAGGAATTAAAAGTGAGTGAAAGGTATTTAAATAATTCAAACAAGATTCGTTGTTAAGAATGAGTTTTTATGTCAGATTTAGGTTAAGTTGTGTGAAGTGAAAACCCTATTTTAAATTTGAATTAGACTTAGACCTTCTACAGTAGTTAAGTCTTATGTGTCTATTAAAGATCCACCAAAGTAATTTAATCAACTCGAAGTCTAAGTATGATTTTTAAGCCTAAACGTTTTAGTGCGCAATCAGACCCGAATTGGGACTATTTTGGAGTTTGATTTTCTTAGGAGTACTTGTGTATGTAATTGACACTTGGGAGTCTCAAGGTAGTTAATATACTCATTAATGAACGTAGGTAATTTTTGGTTTGAATTATGAAGGTCATTTAGTTTAGGTTTTAAGTGCGATAAGTCACGTTAAAATTCTGCTGTTTGGCACGAATTGTGACTAGCTAGTGAAACTTGATAAGTAAAGTGGTTTAAGTTAGGATTGGAGTCAAGGTGACCCATGGGGTTAATAAAATATCTTTGACATCCATCATATGAATGTTACATGTATATTAAGCTTTCGGCTTAATAGCGTGTAACATGAATTATTCTTGTTGCGTAGATTTGTGATTGTGATTTGTGAAGCCTTGTTGGAAGCTTTTTAGTGCTAGGCAAAGGTGAGTTTCATAGCCCCTTTTACTTATGTTTTATTGGGGTGAAAATGATGCTATGTGTTAAACTGTTTTAGTTGCTGTGATTATTTGCTATGTGGTTATTGTTTCGTGATTAGTTCGGTTGGGAGTGGTCTTTACTACTCAACTCAAACCAACTGAAGGGTTGAAATAATACCTACTGATTTGTGTGGAAAGGCTCCATGGCTTAGTGATCAATTAGAGTAGTTTGTGATGTGATTAGTTCAGTTGGGAGTGGTCTTTACTACTCAATTCAAACCAATTGAAGGGTTGAAATAATACCTACCGACTTTGTGTTCCGATCGGAGGGTAGTGAGTTACCCATGACCCTTTTTGTGAGTGATGTGATGTATACGTGGACTGCGGGACACGTCTAGTTGTTATGAATTGTTTTACTGGTCATAGCAATTATTTTACAAGATTTTGTTATGTGTCTTAACCCTATGAACCTCACCAACCATTGTGTTGACGTATTTTAGCATCATTTTTAGGTAAGCTTCATGAGGTTAGGCGAAGTGGCTAGAGAGAGACTGCTAGGGTTGCATGGGAGTTCACTCCCTTATGTGTTATGTTGCATGAATCTTTGTTGAATGTTTTGGATTTTATTAGGATCATGGATTTATTTTTCTTGTATTGGTGTGACCTACTTTCATTAATACAAGAAGTTGTTTATTTGTTTTGATATTGTCATGACACATTGTGTCCTTATTTCTTAATCATACATTTACTAATCTCTATTATCGACACCATTGTGTTGTGATGGTATCCATGACGTTACGCCTCGTGTTTTCGCCATGGCGGGGTGTGACAGAATGGTAACAGAGCCTATGGTTATAGAGAACTAGATGGTGTAGGATCGATATTCCTTAATGAAACACTGATATACTGTCAACTATGCGGAATCTAGTTGGCAGTACTTAGAAGAACACACAAAGATTAATCAAACGATTTGTATTATAAACCTTTTGAATCTGCCTAAATTGCAGATCCCTAATACAATACTAATAATTCGTGTTTGTTGTTCTATATCTAATACCTTCCTAGAGATCCTTTTATAAACATAAGGATAACTTCTAGTAGTTGTACAGTCCTTGTATATCATAAACACTAATCAATACTAATCATTAAAATAGCTGTTACAAGATAAATACTAACTTAACCGTCTAAATGATAATCCTTTAAGATTCCTTTATCCACGGCAGTACTTCAATCTTTAACTGGCAGTACGTTGACTTTCTATTTAGCAGTACTTTGACCTTTTGCTTAGCAGTACGTTGACCTTTTGACTTGTATTTCCCAACAATCCTCCCCTAACTTGAATTCTACTTGCTTGACTTCAAGTTTCTTGATAGTTGGTCTTCTTTGTTCAGCATCAGTCTGTCTTGTCATTTAAGCAGTACTTGCCTTTAATCTTTTAAGCTTCATCCTTTGAGCAGTATCTTGTACACAATCTGTTTGAGTATCTTGAAATGAAACCTCTTATCTTGAACATAAACATTTCTTCAAAAATCTTTGTCTTTGCATCAAACAGATTGTTCTTCTCAGCAACATGTCTTCGCAGCAACGCAAATGGTTTTTATGAGCCTTTACCAAGTAGCCATTTACTCTTGGGCTAGTCAGTTCTTTGGTACCTAGAAAAGGTAATAATCCATGGTGAACTGAAAACCACTTCAACACTCAGAACATGAATCATAGTGTGTTGAATACTATATGACTTTTGGTAAGTCATTATAACCATAAACGGATTTGATTAGTCTTTACCTGTAGCCGTTTGCTCAGGACTAGCCAATAATTCAGTGTAATACCATGGTGTATTGATCACCATACAATTTTTGGTAAATTGTCAACCATCAACAGATTTGAGATGTCTTTACCAAAACTGTTTGATTTGGACTAGTCAATTCTTATGTTTGTAAGACATGGTGAATTGATTACCATTTGCTGTGTGGTGGTTAACCAACACTCAATCCCTTAAAACAGTTTGATGTTCAAATATTTGTGCCTTAAACCTTTTTGCACACTCAAATCTTCACAATATTTCAAAAACAACTTTTTAACTAACAGTACTTTCAACAAGGTACTGTTTGTTTTAAACTAGCAGTACTTTAAACAAAGTACTGCTTTGTTCACAGTTAAGTCTGTTTATCAAAGTAAGATATATATATATAAAGAAAATTTTGATAAATCATACCAGTTGTTTAAGAATTGTCACCATCTTCAGTTGTCCACAAGATGAACAGATGTATCAAAGTAATGGTGGTCTCATTCTCACTTCAACTTTTTTTTTTATTTTTTTTTCCATGCCATGATCTAGCTGCCTTAAACGACAACTCTCTTGATAGAGGATATCTTCTTTCAGCCAGCATGTGAATCATAGTGCCATCTTCTATCTCTAGTGTATGCACTCCTGAAGATTCATGAAACCTCCATCTTATGATTTCCCATTCTTCTGTGATGCCCTCTCCAGAATCTCATCACTTATTCAGCCGTCTCCCAAATAATGGTTAGAACACCAAGACGACCAACCTAGCCGTGGAGAATGTGCTCATAATATTCTTTAACAACTCGATATAGGATGATATTATCCTGTCTATCTAAGACATGCAGTATCCTCCCATAAAGTAACAAAGCCCTGAATGATTATTGCTGCTGTGAATGATGAAGATACACCTCCATCAGGTGAATCAATAACTGAGCTCTCTGTAAATCAGGGAGATTCCTTCTAATGACTCTCTATCTTGAGCATTCTTTTCCAAAGTCTAGCAACCTAAGATAGTTACTAAGCTCATCAATTGTTTCTGTTCTTCAACTTATGCTTCTTTGGATGGCTATTCTTCAGCAATTGTAGCTTTCCTTTCCTTAAGAGTCTTTTTGCTTCTCTTTCCTTCAACATCTCCCTTCTTTCTCTGAATCCATTGGCAAAAAGTCTTTGAAAGAGGCTTTAATAGATTGCTTGAACTTTGTCATACAAACCGCTTCATCTGTGGATACTTAAGTTTTTTCAAATTTTTGTATCCATGACTTTTAAGAAATTCAATCATTTGATTTTCTTTTCCTTTGAGCAAGGGGGAAAGTAGGTTTTCCTCCAAGTTGGTCCTTTGGGCTTTGTTTCCTTCAATTCTCAAACTTTTTCTTTCTTCCTTCTGCATTCCATTCAGCTTGCTCATATTTCTAGCAACCTCCGCTCATCATTTTAGTCTCCAATGCTCTGCTTTGTTGAAGACTTAGAGTTTGCCTCTTTTTTGGGTTCTTCTACCAAGATCCCTTTGCCTTTGTCTTTCGGGTCAGTAGCTTGAGATGGTTGTTGAGGTGGAGATTGAGATTGTATGGGACCAGGAATGCTCAAACCTCTTGGTCTAGAAATAGCAACAAGAACTTCAGCAACTTTAAGTTGTTATTCAGATTCCATAACTTGAATTGGACGGAGTGGGCTTGAAGGACCTGCTTCATCTTCAAAATTTGGTCCTTGAGAATAGTACCCTGTCTAGCATACTGTGAGTTTCTCTAATCCAGTTCTTCTTTTTCTCCACCTTTACATTAGAAGCTTCTTTCACCTTAATATTAACCTTCTTCAGTCTCATCACTTTTTCTTTCCAAATCAGAGTAACAGCACATCTTTATCACCATAACATCAAAGAAAGGATGCGCTTTATCTTCTCTTTGAACTTGTTGCTCTTCAATAAAGTTCACTTCATCCTTATTCCTCCCAATTTGACTGAAACACTTTCTTCTTATGCTTACTTTCTTTCCTTCTCCTTTTGCTTCTTAATGTTTTGATTCACTACCCAAAAAGCATGATTCTGGACCACTGGCTGGACGAATTTGAAGCAGTTTCGAACTAGGCTTTGATCTTGTTATTTGTTTAGCTTGAGAAAGGTTGCCTCTTGAGTCTCTTAACTTCCTGTTCAAAGCAATATATCTAAAAAGTCCCTCATCTCCTCCAGATTTGTGAGACGCAACTGTTGGGAGTATAATCAATTGGAGATTTAGGAATAGAACAGTACCTTGATATGGCACATACCTTGTACTGGTATCAGTATCTGAACTGCATCATAATCATGTGGTGTAGCCGTCCATAAAGGAAGCAGTACCTTGTACTGAAGCAGTACGTTTGAGAAAGGATCAGCATCTTTGAGTTGGAGTGCCTTGAGCAACCCTTGCAAGAACTTGCAGCCCCTAGAATGAGGACTAGTACTAGACTATGTTCTCCACTTCTACCAATAGCTGTAACTACATCTAACATAGATGGTGTCAAAGGTGTAATCCTACACGAGAACATAGACTAAGCTCCACATGAATGTAAAACACCTTAGAAGGAAGTGAAACGTATTGTATAGCAGTCCTGAGTCTGTCTACACCCCTAACTGCTTGTTCAAAAACAATTTGACAACCTAGGATACATAAGAAAAAGGTGTACCATTTGAAATATGTCCTAAGCATCCCATTAAGAATCATCAAGGAAAATTAAACTTTGGTTTGTGGCAACCTACAAGAGCAGAGGCATGTTTGTCCCAATTGTTCCATGAAGTGCTCTTAGACTTAAACAGTGGGAGTAAGACCATTAACTAAATACTATACCACTTTGGGCTAAAATAGATGTTAAGAAAGTGAGTTGTGCTAAGTTACCCTCGTAGCCAATATCTCTTAAAAAAAAAAAAAAATAAAAAAAAAGGAGCAAGTCCCAAATAACTTGCTTAGGAAAGCAATCAACTCCATTTTCATCATCAAAGAGTAGGTCAGCGCGAATGGTTGCTTCAGAAATCAAAATCTTCTTGCCAGCTACCTTAGCGCGGATGTGAGGTACGTCATTGATCACTTTGAGAGAAGCTGTAGCCCAAAATTGTTGAAGCCATGGACCAATAAGATCAGGATCAACCAACAACGAGTAATTAATGGAGCAGCCAGTGAGAAAGTCAATGATTTGATAAAAATCAGCATTCTGTGCCGTCTTTTCCACACACGCAATCATGTTGTGCTTGTTACAAGTGCGAATGTTTGCCATTTGAAGGGAAATTAATGTGCGTCGGAGGTTGTAATTTAAAAAGTTATGAAAGAAAAGAGATAAAGTGAGAGAAAAATGCAATTCAGTTGAGTATTTATAGGTTGTGTTGGATAACTATGAAGTTACCGTTGTAAATACGTTTTTAGCGCAAAAACGTACGTTTGACCGTTGACCGAACGTTAGAACAGTACTTTGTTGTCTAAGCAGTACTTTCTAAGACAAGCAGTACTTTGAGTTGGCTAAGCAGTACTTTCAACTTAAAAAGATGTCCAACTCAAATATGTGCAACGACAACCCTGCAATCTTGCAAAATATCTCTTCAAATCATCAAACCTCTGAAAAATCATTCATATCCTCCCCTCAAATGTAGCTAGAGTGCTTCCAAAAATCCAATCTAACCAAACCAGTACTTTACTTGATCACCAGTACTTTATATGTGATCCTCCCCTCAAAGATAGCTATGGGTTCATCATCCCAATTGTTACCACCAAAAAGTTAAATCTTGCCAAGTCAAAGCCTTTGGTGAGTAAATCTGCTACATTGTCATGGAGTATGAAACCTTGACCACATAAAGAGCCTTTTTGCTCATAACATACTCGAATGAAGTGATGTCCGAATCTGAATATGCTTGGTCTTTGATGAATAACAGGGGAATTCATCACAATGCAAATGGAGCTCTCATTGTCTAATGGGAAATTTCAGTGTGCATGAATTAAATCCTAAACAGTATTAATTTTGCATCCAAAGTAACCTGAGCACAACAACTTTCAGCTGCTACATATTCTGCTTACTGTAGAGAATAGCCCACAATTGTTTGTTTCTTGCATTGCCAAGAGACCAGTCTTCTTCCAAGATATTGACATCCTCCTGAAGTTGATCTTCTATCATGGTTGTCCCCAGCATAGTCACTATCGGAAAAAGCTTCTAAGTGAAAAGGAGAGTCCTTAGGATACCATAAACCCAATTTAGGTTGATGTTTGAGGTACCTAAAGATCCTTTTGACAGCATGTAGATGAGAAACCTAGGAGTGACTTGAAATCTTGCACACAGACAAACAACAAACATTATGTCTGGTCTTGAAGCAGTTAAGTACATGAGACACCCAATCATAGACCTATAAAGATGTACATCAACATCTTCACCTTCTTCATCTTTTCCTAGAGATTTATGAGCTTCAATGGGGGTGGATGCTGGCTTAATGGTTCTAAAGTCAAACTTGTTGAGAATATCTTTCACATATTTGTCTTGACTTAGAAAAATACCACCATTAGATTGCTTGACTTGAAGCCCCAAAAAGAAGTGTGAGTGTCACCATGGAACTCATCTTGAACTCTTTTTGCATAAGTTCTTCAAAATCCTTCACCATAGAAGACTTGGTAGATCCAAGATGTAACAACAACATATACCGTGTACCAACAGATACTCGTTATATCCTTCTTAATAAACCAGAGTTTTATCAATAGCCCTCTCCTATTCCATGTTTCAAAAGAAAAGCGGAAAGTCTTTCATAACCATGCTCTTGGGGCTTGATGCAGGCCATGAAAGTTGCCTTTACAACTCGTGTAGACCTTGTTTGTATTGATCAGGATCTTCAAACCTAGAGGCTGTTTGACATACACTATCTTCTGTGATGTTGCCATATAAAAATGCACTCTTGACATCCATCTGATAGAAATGAAGCCCAAGAAAGATTGCAAATGCCAAAAAGAGTCTGATTGCTTCAATTTCTGGCAACTGTGCTAAACACTTCATCACAATCCACACCTTCTTCTTGTCATGTTACCCTTGTGCAACTAGTCTGCTTTGTTCTTGATAATATACCCTGTTCATCTTCTTGTTTCTAAAAAACCCATAGGTAGTACCATCACACTCTTGCCTTCAGGTAGTGTCACATAACACCCATACCTCTTGCAGGCTTAGAATTGTACAGTTTCCTTCTTGATCGATTCAACCACCTTTCATCTGCTAAAGCTTGAAGACTTTCTTGGGTTCTTCTTGACGATAGAGAAACAAGCAAACAGGCAGGTATGCTGATCTTTGTGGTTAGGTTTCTGTTTTTGTTTAGTATATAAAAGACAAAATGCATTATGTTGTTTGAAGTACGTCTTAGAATCTTTTCTTCTTTTGAACCCGGCAGTACTTTTGCCAATAGATTTGACTTTGAGGATGAAATCTAAGAATTCTAATCCGTAGTAGTAGAGGGAAACATCAAAGAAGAAAAAAAAAGATATATCCAATTGTGTAGTCAGCTACTCCGCCTTCTCACATCAAAAGAGTTTGGTAGAGAAAATACCATCTATTTGTGGGAATAATCATCATCAGATTCTGTAGGTGTAATGCCATACTTTGAGGAGTGTATTAGTAGTACTTAGAAGTGAAAGTAACATTTTGACATGTTCTTTTCCCTTTGGCAATGGTATTCTCCTCTTTTCCTCTTAAAAAGCAATCCTTGATCATCATTATGAGCTTTGGCAAGAGATTCCTTGATGCATCAATACAGTAGCTCAGCCATGTAAGACTTGTTCTTCAGAGGACAATGGAACTTCTTTGCATCAGTACGTTCCTCTGATGCCATAGTCCTGAGCTTATGAACAAAGAATTGCAGGTCATAAGCTAAATGCTTCAACATCATCCAAATTTGAAACGTATTGGTCTCCGAAAAAAAAAAAAAAAATCATTCATAGTTTTTCTTTCCTAACAGGGTAAGTAGTTCATCGACTGATTTAGAAGTCAAGATCAAACATCCAATCAGGACCTTTTCCTTTTTGATTCTCCTGATTCTCAAGAAAATTGACATGAAGACATTCCTGTACTGTTCTTGTTACCCTGTTGTAGACTCTGAAACCTTTGCTGCTAGTAGAATATCCCAGCAAGTAGCCTTCTTCGGACTTGCCATCAAACTTACCCAAGATGATCCTATAGTAGTTCAGTATAGTCAGAGAGATCCAAAAGGTCACATGAAACTGATTTTGGGGAGACTTCCCATCAAAAAAAAATTTCATAAGGATTCTTCATTGAGTTTAGATCACCAAACTCTATTAAGACATAACAGGCATGAATTGACTCTTCAGCCCCCAAAATAGAATCAGTATAATGAGTCTGCTAGCATGGTCTAGCAGCTACAATGAGAGTCCTATACTTGTCTTCTGCAACACCATTTGCTGAGAGTCCCTTGCAATGCTATATTCTCTCTTGATTCCTTTCTTAGCACAAAACTCATTCATTAGTTGATTCTTGAACTCTGTTCCATTGTCACACCGGATGGTCTTTACTTTATGTCTTAGCCTGTTTTCTAAACCCACAATCAAATCATGAAGCATATCATATGTCTCATCCTTGTAGGCCAAGAAAAACACCCAACAGAATTTGCTGCAGTATCAGTGACCACCAAGCAGTACTTTTCTTGTTTATAACTCTCCTACTGAAACATGTCCAAATAAGTCCAAGTGGAGCAATTCAAAAGGTTCTCTTGTTCATTCTTAACCTTTGCAGAAAGCCCTGTGTTTTTTTCCCCTTGTTACAGAGCAAGACACGAATGATCAATCTGATGAATTTCTTGGAGGTAAAAACCTTTAACCAGATTGCCCTGAACCAACTTTTAAAGTTTCTTGAGATTTACATTCCCAATCTTCTGTGCCATAAAACAACATCATCATTAGTTTGCCTTTGCAACTAAACAAGTTACTCCTCCAGAAGAATATATGTCTTTAGATCCAGACTGTATACATCATTCGTTCTAGGAGCGCTAAGATTACCATATCTCATCAACAAACTTGAACATTGAGATAGATAAGACATTCTTAACTTGAAGAGAACATTGTGCTTCTTATCACAGACTTTGAGAAACAGATAAGTAGAATAAACTAGAGCCTCCTCCCCAAGCTACTAATTCATAATTCAAAGCATGGAGTCCTTAATGGTTCCATTTCCTAGATTCTTCCACCTTTAGAGTCATTTCCAAAAAGCCCACATAACCACCCTTGAACACTTTAAAATCAGACAGTCTTGTCCTTGTCTCCTGGTCATACTTCCAGAGCATCCACTGTCAATGATAGCATAGGCCTTGAGATCTTTCTTCTTGATTGTCCCTGTACAAACAATTTCAAAGCATTAGACTCTTTATGGACCCAATTCATAACTACTTGGAACCCCTAAAGTAGTTAACATACTCAAATTGCATGAGTGTAGTAAGGATCATTATCCCTATACGACAAAATCTATGAAGTTTCCTTTTTGTTCACTCATGATTGTTAAGGATTAATCATTGCCCTCTGTTTTGACAGTTGAGTGGGAAGTACTGCTTGGGATAAATAGTCCTTCCTTTCTTAAACGCAGATAGATTTTCACAATTTTCTTGGGTCTTGTGTTCTATGAGGAGTCCTTGTAGTAATAGGACCTCGAAGATGGTGAGTTAACTTGAGATTCTAGGTCTTCGATTAGCCATCCATGGATAATAACCTTCCATCAGTAACTTTGTGAACAAGTACTTACCTGTTGGTACACTAGATCTAGCATTTTTGTAATTTATTTTTTTTATATAGTTTTGTACCTTGATAATTCACAATAGCAGTCCTTTTTGAATGTATGTTTTGTGTCATTGTTGGTCTAGGAGTACTTATCAACCCATACCTTGTAAGTAAGTTTTTTTGTTGTGTGTTTGTTGGGTTTTTTTTTTTTTGTGTTGCTGATTGGAAATAAAGGATCTCCTTGGTGAGGTACTCTAGATTGTCTTGAGAAATTACTATGGGTCACTCTTTGGATGTTGTTCTAAACTGGTCTTGTTTCCCTTAGAACCCTGTGTTCCCTATATTGCATGAGTTTGGTGTTTTGAAGGTTCTTTCATGTAGGTTACAATCCTTAATTAGGTGATTAGGACTGTAACATACAAAACATAATTTACCCCCTTTGTTCCCAAGTCCCTTTGTCCTAGATTCTTGACCAACACTGTTTTGACTGTTTGGTGACCTGTTTTCAAAAGATGTTTCACTATTCTCTGAGTTAAAAGCAGTTTCCTTTGATTTTTGTCTTTCCAGAAACATTCAGTCTCTTCATCATCACTATCAACCAATCTTCCAATTATGACTTTATTTCTATCAATTTCTGGTTGACTAGCCTTGTTTTCTCTTGATTAACAACCTTATTCCTAATGGCTAGTTCATCTATCCCTGTAAAGGAGACATTTGCCCTAGGTGGAATAATTGTACCTGTAGGTGGAGGTACTGCTTTGTAGGCCTTTTCTCTTTTGAAATTTTCGTACGCAGAATCAGTCAAAGTTTCATCCCCAGATGAAATGTCACTTTTCCATACTATTCTAGACGCACGTCCCAAACCCTATACATAGACTAATCAGACACATTCTTTGTTTGTTTAGGACTTTTTTTTGAAGTAAGAAGCATTGTCCATGTCTCAAGTTTTTACTTTGAAATCATCTCGGTTCTTTTAAGGTTGATCTATTCCTTTGTTTTTCTCTAGTATTCAAATCTCTTATCTTAAGTTTATATCCATTTGTTCATACTTATCACCCCATGCATATTTTCCATTCTTTTCATGTGTATTATAAGATGACCTCTAATGACTCTAAGCTCATTTGATATCCTAGAATTTCAGTCCTAGCTCTTTGAAAATTATCTCTTTCTTTTTGATAGTTTTCAAGCAACAGTTTATAAGACTTACTACATTTGGAACAGTAAGGTACCTCTGAGTTTGATAGCCATTAAAGCTAGAGATACTGGTGTATCACATCTTTATTGCTCCAGGTCAAATCACCAAGTCATCCTTGTCCCAAATGCAACATGTTCTTGCATCCATACTCCATGCGTCCAATCATCTTTTCAACTCCAGTCAGTGCCATCATAGCATATGTCACTGGTTCACATCAATTCCTTGTCCCAATCAATATCATCATGTTTGTCTGTTTGCCACCAAAAGGCTTTTGAGTAGAATCTTCAATAGCCACAATCCTCTATTCATACGACCATTTTTCTCTATTTTCCTGTATGTTAGCAAAATCCCATAACAAACTTTTCCCCTCTAGCAAAATGAACCTAACTTTTGACAGTTAAATGCATTCAATTATTTGACTATTCTAAGTTAATCCCATTCTTTGTCTTGAGGTCAATGGATCTCCTATCTTCCTCATAAACTTCCTTATCCTTGTTGTTATCATAGCCACCTGCCACCTAATGTCAATTTCTTCCATAGCATCTTCATCAATTTGTACAGGTCTTCATCATCAAGATTGTGGTGCATGTATGCTTGTTTGAGCAAAGAAGGAACATAATGATTTCATCTGAGTGACTGCTGAAGACAGTTGGGAGCATTGGCACCTTGCTCGAGATCGCTTAGTATATCCTTTTGGATATTGCTGGTTCAAGCAGTACTTTGTTTCAAAGTACTGCCTTTGACTTCTGTGGACAGAAAAGCAATGTTTTGAGAGTTTGAATTTGAAACACCCTTTAATTCAAGCTCATACACCTTCAAGTTGTTGTAGAGATCATCAAACTCCAATTCATCCAATCCAGGTTGTCCACGAATCATTGTAGCAACAACATGCCACACAGACGGTAAACTTCTTAGAAACTTCAAATTTGCATCTTCAATGGACACCGTAGCATCATGTAATTCAAGCATGCTAAGAATATGCTGAAACCTTTCGTATGCTGAATCTAGTTCTTCCCTAGATCCAATAGTAAATGTCTCAAATTGTTGTTTCAACAGATTCTTTTGCATCTTCTTTGATGCTTCGTTTCCTCCAAATCTTGCTTTTATGGCTTTCCATAAAGATCTTGCATCTACAGCATCATGAAAACTGAGAAGATGTCTATCAGGTATGGCAGAAAGCAGTATATTAAGGGCTTTCTCATTGTTTCTTCTTGTGTTTGGCACAAGTGAAGTCCTTTGTGTGCAGACACTGATGGAGATGCAGGATCATTTGAGTGTTTGTTTTCCAATTGGAGAGTTAGTCCAAAAGTAAGTGAGTCAGTGATAGCGATATACCGACGCATCTTCATGTACCATAGGTCAATATTCACCTTCTTGATTTATATGGATTCTAAGTGCAGTAACGGACAGGTGGGAGGGTGAATAGGTTCCTGTTTCAGACATCTTTCATGAGTTTAGAAAGATTTCGGTTGATTAAAAGTTCTTCTAGATCAGAGTCTCTTCACAAGCTCTGATACCACTTGTAGGATCGATATTCCTTTATGAAACACTGATATACTGTCAACTATGCGGAATCTAGTTGGCAGTACTTAAGAAGAACACACAATAGTTTCTCAAACGATTTCTATATAAACCTATTGAATCTGCGCTAAATTGCATAAAAAATATTGAAAAATTTTTTTAATTATATGGAAAAAATTAATTAATTTTAAAAAAAAATTTTTTAAAAAAAAAATGAAAGACCTAATACAATACTAATAATTCTTAACTCGTGTTTTTTTCTATATCTCTTAATATCTTCCTAGAGATCCTTTTATAAACATAAGGATAACCTCTAGTAGATGTACAGTCCTTGTATGACATAAACACTAATCAATACTAATCATTAAACTAACTGTTACAAGATAATTACTAACATAACCATTTAAATGATAATCCTTTAAGATTCCTTTATCCACGGCAGTACTTCGATCTTTGACTGGCAGTACCTTGACTTTCTACTTAGCAGTACTTTGACCTTTTGCTTAGCAGTACGTTGACCTTTTGCTTAGCAGTACGTTGACCTTTTGCTTAGCAGTACGTTGACCGATTGACTTGTTTTTCCCAACATTAATGATCTTACCTAAAAACCTTGCTAGATTTTCCACAAATTCACCACTTAATTCTTGATCAAAGTCAGCGATCGATGACAAACATAAACCTGGAAATCTTTGCCCACTTCTGAATCATAAACACATAAACAAACAACTCGGAAACATTACTTCCAAACATCACTTGATCAATAAAACATTTACCCCTAACGGTTACAATAGATCGGAACGAAAAGTACAAAAGATAGTAATAATCTAATCTACATCCTAAGTATACCTACTGCTCCTATTCTATTCGAATACTAAAAAAATAAAAGATGAGATATGTATGTTGCTACGTTACGCTACTAATCTACTCGAAAGAAAAAAATTTGAAAACTAAAGATAAGATATGTTGTTCAAAACGTGATCTGCTCCCCTTTTCTTATATCCCATTTTGCGTCAATAGTAAGCAGCAAAATAGAAAATGGGCCAATCTTTTCTTTCTTTTTCGTGGGCTTCTACCTGGGCCTCTCCATTATTGCTATCTGATGGGCCAAGGCAAAAGAAGTTGGGCCTGCTCTTGATGTGGGCTGAGTTAATTACTTATATAAAAATGGGTCGGTCCGACCCATATAATTACTTATATAAAAATGGGCCGGCCTAATAAAAGATGAAGGCACCGTTGGACTCGAAATCTCGTGCTCTTTCTAGTCTCATGCTCAATTTTATCCATTTTGGCTTGATTTTTGTCCTTTAGTGAATATCCGTCACCTGCACAACATAAATAGCAAAACACACATATATTTGGCATTTTATGTCCGTTTTTGGTCATTTAGGCTCGTTTTTATAGGTAAAAGGTATGTGTAATTCCGCTGCACAACTAGTTCACAATAATAAAGACTCGCATTAGACATCTTCAGTCATCGTTGAAGAACAAAAGGCTCCACCCATTGTCACTACATCTGAAGAACAAACTTCTCCAATCTTAATGAACGAGGCTGATGAATTAAATCAAGAAGACTCTGTAGACTTTGATGGCAATACGTTATTTACTCCATATGATGCTCCAAACTTTGATGAATCTGGGTCATCAACAACAGCTCTAGACCCATCAAATATGCATGAGTTCCATCAAGTAAAACCTTCAACATATAACTGGACAAAAGCTTATCCTTTAGAATAAGTAATTGGTGACCCATCCAAACTGTGATGACTCGAAAAAGATTTCAAACTGATTCTGAATTATGTATGTATGCATTAACCGTCGGTACCTTCGAGCCAAAGAACATCAAAGAAGCCATGTCAGGTCACAGCTAGATAGAATCTATAAAAGATGAGCTGCATCAATTCAATAGACTAGACGTATGGGAACTACTTCCTAGACCATATGGAAAGAATATAATTGCTGTCAAATAGCTCTAGAAGAATAAAAATGGTGCAGACAACAATGTCATTCAAAACAAATCTCGTCTTGTTGCGAAGGGTTACAAGCATGAAGAAGGCATAGATTTTGAGGAATCATTCTCTCATGTTGCTCGTCTTGAAGCCGTCAGGATGTTCGTTGCCTATGATGCACATAAAAACTTTACTATCTTTCATATGGATGTTAAAACTGCATTTCTCAATGTGCCATTGAAAGAGGAATTTTATGTTAGCCAACCTAATGGAGTTGTCGACCCAGACTTTCCTGACCATGTTTACAGGTTTAAGAAAGCTCTATATGGTCTCAAACAAGCTCCACGAGCATGGTACGACAAACTGTCTTCATTTCTAATTGAACACCACTTTACTAAAGGTATTGTTGGCCCGAATTTGTTCACAAGACGTCACGAGGAAGACATATTACTTGTCTAAGTATATGTCGATGACATCATTTTTGGTTCTACGAATCCAGATTTTTCAAAAAGATTTGCAAATCTCATGAAAAATAACTTTGAGATGTCTATGATGGGTGAACTAAAGTTCTTTCTATGACTTCAAGTTCATCAATTACCCCGTGTCATATTCATTAGTCAGTCACAATACGCAATTGAACTTTTGAAGAAACATGGTATGGATGATTGTGTCTCCATGAGCACACCTATGGCCACTAAGAGACTCGATGCTGATTTGCAGGACACACCTAATGATCAAACGACTTATCATCGAATGATTGGAGGGCTCATGTATCTTCGGTACCTATTCCAGTCCTATAACATGGGCCTATGGTATCCGAAGGATTCCGAATTTGAACTAATTTCATATTCAGATGCAGACCATGCAGGATGTAAAGACGATTGCAAAAACACATCAGGAGGCTTACAATTTTTAAGTGAAAAGATCACAAGATGGAATTCCAAAAAGCAAGAAAATTAATGCGATGTCCACAGCTGAAGCTGAATATGTATCATTGTCCGTGTGTTATGCACAAGTCATCTGGATGCGAACACAACTACTAGACTATGGATACAAGTACAACAAAATACTGATGTATTGCGATTCAAAGAGTGCTATTGATATCTCATGCAATCCAGTTCAGCATTCGCGTACTAAACACATAAACATCCGATATCATTTTATTAAAGAACATGTTAAGAAGGGAACGGTGGAATTATACTTTGTCGGAACTGAATACCAACTTGCGGATCTATTTACTAAAGCTCTTCCTAAAGAACACTTTGAGTACTTAGTACATCACATTGGTATGAGATGTATGACTCCAACATAGTTGGAAAGTCTGGCAAAGTTATCTTCTTTAAAAAGATCATACATCAAACTTGTAAATAAATTTTTCAAAAACAAAATACAAAATTAAAAAATATAAAAACTCAATAAGATTTTCTTGATGTTTTTCAAAAACAAAAATCAAATACAAAAGTAAAAAATAAAAAAAATGTAAAAGGACAAAAACATAATTTAAACATGAATACATGTCTTCTCTTCAGATTCATGATTCGATATTTTCATCAAATTTTCTTAAAATGCCAATACGGGTTCATGAT
>BQNB010036193.1:38335-50320 GCA_026074375.1 Tanacetum coccineum
AAGAATGTCTACAACTCTTTAAATAGAAAATGGGAAATTATTTGAGGGGGACAAGGGCTATAATAATTCTTTTAGAATGATCTTTCAAAAGTCATCAAGGATTAATTGGGAACAAATTTTCAACAATAACGGATCATCAATTAAAGGGGAATGAATGTAATTCTAACTCAAAAAGGGCTTAAGATGTTATTTGTTTCAACCTTTAGGAACTAAAAGGTAAAATCTTGGATTGAGAACCTAAGTTAGTTAATTAAGGGACTAAGTTTGCCATTTCTAAATGTTATTTAGACTTAGTCTTATGTTTTAAAAGGAAATAAAAGGAGTTATAAATTTGAGGGACCATTTTTGCCATTCTTAAAACATAAAATGGTTAACACACTTTCACTCAAACATATTCCTTACAAATCAAAACTATCAAACACATTTTCCCTCTCAAACACAATTCGCACGACTCAAAGCTCAAAATCTAGACTCGTTTTTTACTTCAAAAGGTAAGAAAGAAACTTATTTCTAATCATCTATACATCACTCACTCAAAGGGAATTAGATTATTTCGTTCTTATTTACTCGAAAAACACCTAAATTTGAATTACGACTCATAAATTTGAAAGTGAAAATTAGTCTAATTAATGTTGGGGGTTTTATCAGTCATGAGCTCATAAACACTCGCTTAAAACAGTTTTAGATAATTCTAAATCGTATGTTAGTTAAAATGACTTTTGTAGGGATGAATTTTGTGAAACATGAGTTTATGCTAGAATTCTGCGAAACATAACAATGTTATAGGATCCTGTGAAATATATCGTTGTTTATGTTTGACTCATGTTTGACCTTTGACCACTGATTGACTGTTTGACCTAGATTGACTTTGACAAGAGGGATGACATTTAATAGTTGACTTTGACCATTGACCAAGGTTGACTTTCCTCTCTTAGTGTGTTAAAAGGGGACTTAATTGCATGAAACTTAAACATAAAATTCATCTAAATCAATCACATCTTCAAGGATAATCAATCAAATCAGTAACATATATTTGTTGTGTATATAAACTGTATTGAATAATTCTTAAGAAGAATCATGTTTCAAGAGCAACGTCAACAAGCTGCTCGTGAGGAAAAATTTGTTCCCTCAGCTGACAGAGTCAAGATCAGTGCTACAAACATGAGGATTGAACCTATAGTGTCTTAAAAGGAAGAAACATTTCAAGTTGTCCTAGACATCATCAAAGCTTCTCCATGCTTCAAGGCTTTCACTATCACTACAGATGTGCCAGAATTCTACATGTATCATTTTTGGTTCACTGTTAAGAAGCTCAAGAAGACTCCTTTCAATGAGTTTGGGTTAGATGACAAGAAATTCATAGTGGATGTTGAAGTGTTTAGGGAGATTCTTGATATCTGTCCAAGAGTCCCAAATAAAGATTGATGTGTCATCGTGTAGGTTGTTATGTTAGTTATTAAGTTTTACATTTATATTTTGCCGACTTTATCTATAACAACAATTTTACGGGCAGTGTACCCGATAAGATATAGCTTCGTTGGTAAGTAGGGTATCGATCACTAAGAACAAGAGCGTTAATAATTTATTTTATCAATATTTTGGTTAACTAAATTAAGTTAATTTAAACTATGTTAATTCTAATCTATGTTAAACCTATGCTAAACCTAATTCTAACGGATAAAAGGGTTTTTTAGTCTGAGAGACTAGCACAGTTTTTATGGTAACTTAGATCAATTTAAAATACAATAACACATGCAAGTAGATAATCAAAAGATAGAAGACTAGTCTAGACAATTATAAGAAAACTGTATTAACCATGATTAACCTAATTAAAATGCTGGTTTGTTTATTTTAGTGCAATGAGTGCTTATTTTGAGGCGGCATATCATTCCAAGATTTAGGCGGTACTTCTTCCTAAAACCTAGACACGTAGAATTCTTTCACAATTAAACGCATCCGCATAAAGCATCCTATTTGCTGATTATAATCTATCTTTAGAGATTAATAATGGTGATATTATTAAACCCTAGGTCATGGAGACTTTACCCACTTACTGCTTTACATAAATTTATATTCTAGTAGTCCATTGTCCAAGTCTTTACCAAAGGAATCAGTACGTTATTTGTTGATCCCAGGTCACCTGCTAGCCCAACTTGTTCACATAAACCATTGGTAAAGATAGGGCATTATTTGTGATCCAAATATTCTAGATATATAAATCGCTATATGGAGAGCCATCTTGACATCTAGCTAACTTGGTCAGTATCACTAGATCTAGTTGAATGATAGGTCGCATACAAAAGCACGTAAACAAGTATGAATTGATAAACATAATCAACAACCAATGATAAATTAATCAGTCGATATAAACAAACCAAACATTTAATCTTCATAATCATGGCTAATATCCAAGGGTATTAGCCCTTAATCATTGTAATCAATACAAGAATAATCAATCAACCAAGGTAAACTAACCGAGTTTAACAAATGATACTTAAAATCAAACGATTATAAGAGTATAGGAGATTACAAGGTGTTTCCTATAGAATTAGTAGCTTTGCTTGAACTTTTTTGCTCTTCTTATCTTCTGAAAATTAACTTTTATGGTTAGGGTATCAAAAATATGATCAAGCACACCTAAACTCGTTTTAGGTTTTCTATTTATAGTGTCTGGAATTTGGTCGATACGCCGTATTGGTTGAGGTTAATACGGCGTATTGGGAGTTTTCTTGGAGTAGGGACCATGTTCAATATCTTCTAGAATCTTCGTATACTATATCTTGGATACAGAATATGATGGATCCTGGATATGGCGTATAGGTCTTCGTGGTTTCTTATGAAGTGCAGGCACATATACGTCGTATCTTCCTTGATGGTGTTAGAAATCAAGAAAAGACTCGGTCACTTCTAATATATTATAGTATAGCTCGTAGCAACAATATTTGGAAACTTACCAAGCTAACTGGGTCAACATAAGGCAACCTTATGTGTGATTGGCCAAGAAAGGTATAAATACCCTTCTCCACACCTTGGAGACGGTTGGTTGTTTATTTGGTTATTCACATAATACATTTTCCTTTACTTTCTCTCTCTAAACTTTCTTTCTTGTTTGATTTGTTAGGTGATTTGATACATCTACAATTAGTATCAGTCTCCATGGGGTGATATCGTAAGCTTGTGTGCGTTTATATCTTGTTTACGTCATTATATCTGGTTATTTTTGGTTTCGTGTGCTTTAAAAATCAAACCCGAATTTTTGTGTTTAAAAGTGTCAAAGTTTGTGTTTTTAAGCAAGATCTAGGTGATGACATCAAATAACGTCTATTCTATAGCATCATTATCCCATGTAATTAACCCATTTTGTATAACTATTGCAAAGAATTGTTACTTAATCATTTGTATTTGACAATTGTAGTAATTACGGAGACTTGGTGAATATTAACAAAAGGCGCGCATTCTAGAGCTTAAATGAAGATATTTTGAAGATTACTATTCTGACAACCAATACGCCGTATCCATCAAGGAAGATATGGCATATTTGTGCCTACACTCACCAAAGACCACGAAGGAAACATGATCAATACGTCGTATCCAGAGAAGACTAATATGCCGTATTGGAGTTATAGAAGGTGAATATTCTGGAAGATATCAAACTTGGTCCCTACTCTAAGACACCCCAATATGCCGTATCCAACACATTGGATACGCCCTATCAACACCAACTCTAGACCCTATATATAAAAAACTCAAAAACGAGTTTTAAGTGTGCTAAATCATATTCTCGATACCTAAACAACAAAAGTTGATTTTCAAAAGAGAAAAAAAGTAGAAGAGGTCTCGTAACGCATTCCAATCTATAGGAGACAACGTGTAATTTCTTATACTTTTGTAATCGTTCAGTTTTTGGTATCATTCGTTAACTCGGTTAGTTTACCTTAGCTAAGCCATTACTCTTGTATTAATTATGATGTTTAAAGTCTAATACCTTTCGGTATTAGCCATTATTATGATGATCTGAATGTTTGGTTTTGTTTATATCTCGATTGTTTAATTTATCATTGTATGATTGTTTATGTTTATCAATTTATAATTGTTTATGTGCTGTAATATGCGACCTATCATTCAACTGGATCTAGTGATACGGACCAAGTAATCTAGATGTCGGGATAGTTCTCCATATACTAATTTATACATCTAGAATGATAGGATCATAAGTATTGTCCTGCTAAATCCCTTTTAGGATACGCTTCTGGCTTAACTAGATATCGGATATTGCCTTTGGTTTATTAAACAAGTTGACTAGTAGGTGAACCTAGATAATTCAACAAATAACGTTCTGGTTCCATTAGATAGTTGGACAAGTGGACTACTAGAGTATAAATCGCCATTAAGCAGTAAGTGGGTAAAGTCTCTATGAGCTAGGGTTTAACAAGATCACCATTGCTTTAATCCCTAAGATGAATTATAATTAATATATTAGGATGCTTTATGCGGATACTTCAATTGTGACAAAATCAATGTGTCTAGGTCTTAGAAAGAAGTCCCGCCTAAGTCTAAGAATGATATGCCACTTCGAGATAAGTAATCATTGCACTGAATAAACAAACCAACTTCTAATCAGATTAATGATGGCTAATACAGTTTTCTATCATAAGGCTTGACCGCTCTTTTATCTTCTGTTAATTTGCTTGTGTGGGTTAAAGTGTCTTGAATTGATTGTAGTCACCACCAAACCCATGCCAGTCTCTCTGGCTGAAAAGCCCCTTTTACCTGTTAGAATTAGGATTAAAACTAACATAGGAATAGCATAGGTTTGACTTAGATTAGAATTAACTTATATTAGTAAACCAAAATATTAATAAATTGAGAGATTTAACCTCGCTTCAAGTGTTTGACATCCTACTTGCCACGAATCAACCACTGACCGGGTACACTGCCCGTTAAAGTGTTGTTTTTGGTTAAATCGGCAAAATATAAATTTAAAACTTGAATAATAAAAATATACACCACACAACGACACATCAAGTTTTTGGCGCCGCTGCCGGGGAGTGAAAATTAATCTTGATTTTTATTTTATATTTTGGTTATTAGATTAGATCTAACCCTTAGGAGTATTGTAATTTAGATTAGTGTATATTCTTGTATATTCTGTATATTTTTTTATATTTGTTAGTTTAATTGTTTGCTTGTATATTTGTGTGTTTAATTAAATTGTTTTCCGAATACACTGTTCTGGTCGATAACCCGATACGACGTATCCCCTTCAATCGGATACGACGTATCCAACTTTCTGTCCAATACAGCGTATTTATTCAAATGATTAATATGGCATATTCACTTCTATTGAATACGGCGTATCGATCATCTGAAACAGAATCCGAATCTTAGTTTTCATATTTGATTTCCATGCTAAACTTTTTTCTATCTTAAAGAGCCTATCTTATTGATTACTTATCCCTTATTTCAAGTAGTGCATGACAAGGAGTTCAACGAATGAACTATTCTCACCTTTCAAGGATTTGGAACGAGTAATTTGATCATCTAGGAAGCACTTCAAGACACTAAGTCTTGACGAATTGATATCGCTGAATTTCAATTTATTTTCTGACCAAGAATACTCGAAGGAAGAAGTTGCAGAAACAATGGCGGAAACCATGGTGCAGTATATGAGTAAAACTTGAGCCGACTATGGATCAAGAGTTGCTAGGCCTAACATTGAAGACAAGGATAACTTTAAACTAAAGGTCCAATTTCTCAAGGAACTACGAACTAACACTTTCAGCGGTTTGGATCATGAAGATGCGAACGAACACATTGAGAAAGTTCTTGAGATCGTCGATCTATTCCACATTCCAAATATTACTATAGACCAAGTGATGCTTAGAGCATTCCTTATGTCCTTAACTGGAGCCGCAAGCCGTTGGCTGAGAAATGAACCAACTGGTTCAATTACAACTTGGGATGGTCTTAAAACAAAATTTTTGAACAAATATTGCCCACCTGCTCGAACTGCAAAGAAAATGGAGGAAATCAACAACTTTCAGCAAGAACCAGATGAAAACCTTTACCAAGCATGGGAGCGATTTAAAGAACTCTTGATGAAGTGTCCTCAACACTATTTAACGGAGATGCAGGAGGTAATCTTGTTCTATAATGGATTGGGAATTCCTACTCGACAGATTCTTGATTCAAGAGGTGCAATACCATCTAAGACTGCTGCTGATGCAAAGGTAGCCATCCAAGAAATGGCTGAATACTCTCAAAAATGGCACAATGGAACATCTAGGTCAAGAAGTACTGAAACTTCTGACGGATTGGCAGCTATACAAGCACAACTCAATAATCTTGGAAGAGAGATCAAGAAAGTGAATGAAAAAGTCTATGCTGCTCAAGTTGGATGCGAACAATGCAAAGGACCCCATTACACCAAAGATTGCCCACTCAAAGAAGAAGGGAAAACTCTTAAAGAAGCTTACTACACTCAATTTGGTAGACCATTTTAAGGAGGGGGATATAGAGCCGCAGCTTTGGGATTCTATCAAAGGAAAAATGCGAATCCTTCCTACCAAGAATGAAGGCAATCTATGAAAGATACCTTGAGCAAGTTTATGAGTGCATTAGCAAAGAGACATGAAGAAAACTCCAATTTGATTAAAGAAATCCAAGCTTTAACGGATGCTGCCATTAAAAAACAAGGAGGATTTTGAAGTCTACCTAGGTCTACTAAAGCGAACCCGAGGGATCAAGTCAAGTCAATCTCGACTACTATTGAAGCTGGACCATACTCGATATGCCGTATTAGATCCTCCTAATATGCCATATCCACTAGACAGAACCATACACTGATGTACGAGACAAGACAAATGATGATTCCGTTTCTAAGTCGTTTGAATGGTTACTGTTGTGAAGAAAAGAAGGGATCATATGGACCACAATTCTTGGAAGCTTACTTTGAAGCTTTACATATCAATAATTCCATACCCCGAAAGGAGAAAGACCCAGGGAGCTTCACTTTACCTTGCATTATTAATAATGTCTGCTTTAATAATTCCCTTGTTGACTTAGGAGCTAGTGTTAGTGTTATGCCTCTCTCGACCTACCATAACTTAAGATTAGGTGAATTAGCTCACACTAAGTTGACAGTTGAATTAGCAGATAGGATAGTGAAATATCCAAAAAGAATAGCTGAAAACGTGCTAGTAGGTATTAGTAAATTTATTTTCCCAGTAGACTTTATAATTCTTGATATGCCCGAGGATATCAAAGTGCCCTTGATCCTTGGAACATCATTTTTGTCTACCGCCCGTGCTAAGATTGATGTTTGCAAAGAATTGTTACTTAATCATTTGTATTTGAGAATTGCAGTAATTATAGAGTACTTGGTGAATATTAGCAAAAGGCGCACATTCTAGAGCTTAAACAAAGATATTTTGAAGATTACTATTCTGACAACCAATACGTCGTATCCATCAAGGAAGATACGGTGTATTTGTGCCTGCACTCACCAATGACCACGAAGGAAACACGATCAATACGCCATATCCAGAGAAGACCAATACGCCGTATTAGAGTTACAAGGGTGGTGGTGGTAGTAGTAGTGGTGGTGGTTTTCGATGATTTTTACAAAAGATTACAACTGCCTTTTATAGGCTATACAATCGGAGGATATGCTTTTAGCATAAAGCATATGCTTTGGCATCTGGCATATTCCAGGGAATAAACCATGGCATATGCCAGGGAATATCCTATGCCATTATTTGGTACAATAATTTTACAATAATTAAACATTAGTGGGACCAGCGGCTTTTATAATTAAACATATAGGTGGAGCCGGCGGCTTATCTTTTGTGGACTTTTGTAACACGCCTTTGTGGAAATTTGTTACATGCGGGCCCTTCGAGCTTCTGGATAAAGTGGAATGGGACGATTCAATTTTAACGCTTGTAGACAATAATCATCCCATCCCGGGTCCACAATTAAAATTGAATCGTCACTGCTTTCGTCATCTTCTAGAAACCCTTTCCTGTTGTAGCGGTATTTGCCGTCGTCGTTGATTGCGTCTTCTTCTAAGTGGTTAGATGTTGTTGCGTCCCAATCTTTGTGCCATGGCTTCCAGTTCGATGAGGATTCTTCTGGCTTCTTCATTTTGAATTCGAACATCTTCTCTCTAATCTGACCAGTGGTTATCTTTGGTTGATTTTCCAAAGCATATCTGGGCTTTGCATTGTATGATTTCCTGTAGGTTTCGCATGGCTTTAACTGCTTCTTTTGCTGCTGAAAGTTCCAGGTCCTGGGCGACTGATCTCCATGCATCAGATTTATGCATTCTGATTGGGGTTTGATTGGCCCTGAGCTGGTAACGTTTATATAGTGCTCCTGGTTCTTCAGGTGTGAAGATAGTTTTTGTGAAGATTCTAGGAAGTGGTTGGAAATCTTCATGACTTCTTCGCAGGTAGTCTCTATATTCTTCTGAAAGGCATTGGGGAACTGTAGAACTTCCTCCACTGAGTAAAGAGCTGCTGTTGCTAATTCCTTCATTTCTCTTGTGCATTCTGCAAAACAAATGTTAACAAGTCTTGAAAGAGAATCAGCAAGGGTGTTATGTTTTCCTTCTATGTGTTCTATGTTAATTTTGACGCCTGTTCCTGTGACTGCATCTGCAAACTTGATCCATCTAACCCTTGAGGATTTATTACTATTAGTTTTGTTGTAAAAACTAATGATGGCTTGACAATCTGTTCTTAGAGTGACTTCTTGTTTGTCAAGGTAGTAAATCTTCAATTTCTCCAAGGTGTTAATGCATGCATTGATTTCGGCATCAATTGTGGATTGAGTTGTTGAGAATTTGCCACTTGCATATGCACAAATTCTTTCTGAACTTCTTGGATCCTCCTTGCTCTTTTTCCATTTGACTATTCCTCCCCATCCTTCCATACATCCATCTGTTTCCAGGATGATGTAAGCATTTTCTGGTGGAATTTCCAGGTCCGGAAGATTTTGAACTTGTTCTTTGATTTTTCTGACTAATTCATAATCAGAAGGCTTCAGTCTTTTGTCTCCATGAGCATTTGTCTTTTCATAAAGTGGCCTTAAGAGTATCCCAAGCTTTGGGATATGATTTCGAGCGTAATTAAGGATTCCTAAGAATGACCTTAATCCTTTCTTTGTCTTCAGCTCTTCTTCATTGAAGTTTACAATCTTCTTTATGATATGTGGTTGCAGCTTTATTGTTCCTTCTCCTATAACTGCTCCCAAGAAATCTACTGTTGAGACTGCTATCTTCATTTTTGTTGGAGATAAGACCAGACCGTTATCTTCACAGATCTTTAACATTCTTTCTAAATGTTTTGCATGATCTTTTTCATTCTTTGAGAAAACCAGTATATCATCAATATATACTGCGATGAATGATTCTGTTCCTTTGAAGCATTTATCCATCTTTCTTTGGAATACTGCTGGTGCGTTTTTCAGGCCAAATGGCATAACCAGCCATTCATAGAGTCCTCCTGGAACTAAGAATGCAGTCCAAGGGATTGATTCTTCATTCATAGCAACTTGATGGAATCCTGATTTGAGATCAAACTTTGAGAATATTTTTGCACCTCCTATTCTTTTGATGATCGTATTTATGCCTGGTAGAGAGTACTGGTCCTTGTATGTGTTATCATTCAAGGATTTGTAGTTGAATACCATCCTCTCTTTTCCTTTAACTTCTCTTCCTGTTGCAGGATCAATTGTTGTTCCTGAATTTACGATCATCGCCATCGTTTTGTGCCTGCTTTTACTTGGGCGGATAGCACCAATTTTGAGAAGACTATCGACATGTTTTCTGAATAGGTCTTCCATTGCTAGTGTTACATGCTTTAATGGTCTATCTTCTATTGTAATATTTGGATTGATGATATCCAGTTTACAAAGCTCATCATTCTTTTTCTAGTGCTTGAGGGGTTCTTCTCCAACGTATCCCTGTTGTTTCAACCTATCAATGACAGGTTTGAACTGTTCTTGGAATACCCTACTTCCTTCTTGGTTGAAATAAATGGATTCATTTATCTCTAGGAATTCTTCTTCACTGATTTCTAACTCAGCAATTTCTGCAATTTCAGTTTGGTTTGAAGTCTTAATTTTAGTAACCTTTTTGTAGATGGTTATTTCATCTCATTCTATTCGAATTCCTCCTTTCATGGATCTTAGGAAGTTAGCTCCAATCATCATTTCAATACCATTGCAGTCTCTCATATCAAAAGCATATATGAGAGGTATCTTGAATTTGCTTTCCTCAATTAGGAAATAGCCTTGCTTTATTTTATGAGTAGCCTGTTGACTTGAATTTAAACCATTGAAGACGACAGTCTGAGTTAGAGGCTCCAGTGCTTCTTTTGGAATGACTTTCTTGTTTATGCAACATGCTGATGCTCCTGTGTCTATTATTGCAGTGGTTCCAAAAGCTGTGCAGTTAGGAATATCAAACTCAACTTTAACATTATAAAGTTGATTGGTAATTTTCCTAATTTTTGGACTTGCAGTGGCGTTCCCAGAATAATGAACTTCTGTCTCTACGCAAGGTCTTGCAACATGAGTACTTCCCAGTGGTGGGAACTCTTCTCTAGAAAACTGGACTTCTGCTTCTTCTTCCTTCTTCTGTAACTGAGCTTTGAGCTCTCTTATTTCTTCATCCTTTTGTTCTTCAAGCCTTTTCTTTTCAATTCTGAGTTCTTCAAGCCTTTCCTTTTCAATTCTGAGTTGATCAATGATTTTAAGGGCATCTGTGAGATCCCTTACTAACAAGCTTTCTTTTGACTGCCATATTTCTTCTTTCTTTTGCATAGCAGCTTTGTTTTCATAATACTCTTTGGCTTGATCTCTGATCATCTGTTGCACTTGTTCTGTCTTTTCTTTCAAAAGTTCTTTAAGAAGCTTTACTTCATTGCTATTGAAGTCCTTTTCTTCTTCTTGTTTTTGGGGCTGTTTTCTTTTGACATTAACTGTTTTGCCAAGATAATTTCTTGCACAAAGGGCACACGTTGTGAGTTGGCATTTGGGACAGTTAAGCCTTGACATGTCTGTGGTTAGTATCCCACAGAAATAGCAGATGGTATAGTTGGTGACCGTGTTTTCATTCCATTCGTGCTCACATTCTTTACTTTTGACTGGTAATTCTTTGTTGGGTTTCCACGATCCGACGGATTGAACCATTTCTGCTATCTTTGTTGGTGGTCCAGGATGGAACATAAAAGCATGATGACTGAATTGATTATCTTCTTCTTCCAGCTCGTCATCACTCTCATCATCTTCTATTGCCATAAAAACTGTTTCTTCAACAGGAGTATCTTGGACCATAACACTGATACTTTGATGAGTATCACCTTCTCCTTCTGATATGCTATAAACACTGCTATCATCAAAATCTGCTGAAACAATATCCCAATTGTCATCAAGGTCCAATTCTTGATAGACAGCTGATCTTGCAATGTTTCCTTGTTTACTTCTGCAATCTTTTGCAAAATGCCCTTCCTTTCCACAAATAAAGCATTTGCACTTCTTCACTCGTCCTCTATCGTCTTTGTATTTTCTCTTGAATGGTTTTACATGAGAATTATGCGGCTTTCCTTTGTATGTTCTTGATTTTCTCATTCCATATTTCTTCCTGTTATTTTTGTAATAACCAGGAATTGGTATGGCAGAACAAAGAGACAAATCTCTTAATTCTTTGGCGAGTGCTGCATCTTTACACATTTCTGAGACGAAAGTATGAGTAAACTTGATTGCAGGTAAGACTCTTGAGTTAAGACCAGGATATTTAGCCCTGAATGATTCCTCAATCTTTTTGGATAGGGAAGGTGGAAGTTTGGCAAAAAGCTTTTCTGTTGTTGAAGGAAAATATAATCTTCCTGATTTGGTTGCCAATTGCCTGAAATCTTCTAAGAATGACCACAAATTTTTGGTGTCTTCACAGGTTATTCTGTCCAAGTCCCTGTATGCTCT
>BQNB010036194.1:0-50320 GCA_026074375.1 Tanacetum coccineum
CTAATCTAATCATTACACTAACTATGAGCTAAGACCTGTTACAACTTGGAAGTGACCGACACTTTTTGTGTTTCCAACACCTTTTAACTTTCTCAATAAAGCTTCTATATACTTTTCATGCTCTCTAACTAATGGACTTAAACCCAAACCATTATCATCTTCATCTACATATTTCTCAACATCATTAGGTGTGCCTTGCTCAACTTCATTAGGTCCTTCTTGATCATCAAGTTCATATGTACTTTGTTTAAACTCAATCTTTCTTTTTCTAAGTTTAATAACCTCATCTTCACCATTACTCAGATAATCAAAAGACTTATCAGACTCATCAATATCACTTTTTGAATACACGTGGGAATACTCATCAATATTGCCCTCACTATCACTTTCATTGTTTGATGATACAGGATTATCATTCTCTCTTATGGATATACAATTACCCCTACAAACATTCTTTTTTTTCTTTGTTGTGACAATGTCATCTTCTGTCATTGCATGCTTACCCTTATCTAGTTTCTTTTGTCTAGCAAGAACTTCTTCATCAATATTAACACATTTAGCAGCATCATTCCTACCCTCTATACTATCTACTTCCATGTTATGACCAACCCTAGCAGCATCATTCATACCCTCTACAACATCATTCATACCCTCTGCAACCTTAGCAGCATCATTCATACCCTTATTCTCCAAATGACAAGACCTAGGAACTAAATTATCATGACATACCTCATCATCATTTAGCGGAGGATAGTAATCAAAACCTTCATCTTCATGATTATACATTTCTGTAAACATAACCTTACCTTTAAAATCATTTCTAAGAGGTTTAGACTTAAGTGGGGGAGACCGTAAGTAAGGAGACTTTGCTTTATCCTCAGTCTAAGCAATGAGCTCCTTAACAGACATACTACCTGCATCTTTCTTTTTGATTTCATGTTCTTTCTTTTTTATGTTACTTCTTCATCTGAACCAGATAAACTTAAGTTATGGTGCTAAATTTTGCTAAGTTATGTAGTAAATGAGCTACATACAAGTCTATTGCCACATGCTTTTCAGCTAGGTCATACAAAGCAGGGATATCTAGATCCCTTTTAATTATTTTCAAACCACCACTTTGAAGGTATAACTTGGGATTGCAAAAGAACAAAGCCCAAATGTTATCCTTTATCTTAGGAACTAACATATCACACTAATGACTAAACATAACCCTATTTGTTGTACAAGCTTGCATTTCAATTACTTTACTAGATTCATACCTTAATGGATCAAAGATAAATACACCATTGTAGTTTATTTTGAACACCACATCATCAGGTATGTCCATCATACCTGTAAAAAATGATAAAACTATTTTAAAACCCTAATTTTAAAAAACCATAAAAACATAAATTGGTTAATAAATTATTAATAAAGTATTACGATTGGGTTAATAATTTATTAAATAGAAGTGAATATATATACCTTTTTGCTTCAAAAATTATGGGAAAAACAATCAATTCAAAATATTTAATGTTGGGCGGGAATTAGGGTTGGAAAGAATTTTTGGGATCTTGAAAGGGATATGTCAATGCGATGTGGGGTTAAGTAAAGAAATTTATGTACTTAATAAAACAAATTTCATACGAAATTTAGGGAAAGTTTGGATGTGTGCTTGAATGAGTATCGAGTGTGTGGATGAAGGAGGTAGAAAACTAAATTCCACAGTGCAACACAAAGAGTGTGTTACCAAAAATGATAAACGGTAATCGGAAGGGTGTGTTAAAAAACACACACACAAAGACAAAAATGTGAACATTAATGTACACATAAGTATTTTTTTATTCGCTGCCTATAAAAGTCTTTTGTCACAAGTATGAAGATTTTTTAAATAAATTCTTTAGTGGTTGCATCAGAATTACTACAATGAAGTGTGGTAAAAATATTGAGAAATTAGATTTTGTCACACTTAATGTGACGAGTTTTCCTCCAAATTATCTTGTGGTGGATGGGAGTGCTGGACAATGTCGTACAACATGTGTTGATGACTGCTTATGTAATGTTTACAGGTTTATAAATAATCATTGTTTGCTTTGGGTTGGAGTAATCTTGAACCTCTTGGAAGACGAGGTTAATAGGAAAACAATATACATCAAAGTTGATTTTAGAGATCTTCATCATTATAGAAAGAATAATGAGACCCTAATTGTAACACCCCCAAAATATGATACGCAGCGGAATACAACATTTGGGGTGCTACTTCACGATACAATCACACAAGTCATAAAAACAACTATAAAAGAGATGTTTGTTAAATAAATTTTATTTATTTTGTTTGAAAAGAATCAGAGTACGAAGGTCCCAAAACTATCGTAGAAAATTTATTTCTACAAGTCGCATCACGACTTCATTTCTAAAATATTTCTATCATTTATTGACATAAGTTCACCGGGTCACCGTCCTTGATATCCACGTTTCGTCCCATCCAAGCCATCTTCAATACCTAAACCTCAGATACATGCTTAAAAACGTCAACAAAACGTTGAGTGAATTCATAGAGTTTACACATAACAATTAGAATGCATATTTGGTTCAACAAAACATATAACATTGCTCGTAAGACAAGTTATACAAATAATGATTTCCAACTAAATGAGCCCGTGTACCGAAACTTAACACATTCATCCCGTAGGATAAAATAATGTCCGAGAAGTATGCCACTTCTCCTAATACTAACTACAAAATGTCCGTTACACGATGCTCATAACTGATTCAAACCCTGGACAGGGTTGTCCAACCTAATAGATCTATTTAATGCATTAGCGTTCACCTGCAACTAGGCAACTAACGGTCACACAGTAAAAGGCATATACTCAATAGTGAATGGAATCATATTTAGTATGAAAACATATTGCGTTCTCATTTTTATAAAACAGCAAGTATCCCCCTCGCGAGTTTAAAAATATTTAAAACATTCAAAAGCGAGGCTATGAACTCATCTTAATCGAAGCCGGAGATCAAATAACCGAAACAATCATGAACTACTCGACAACGAACTCAACCGAGACCTATAATTTATGTCGTTCAATTATTACATCGTAAGATACGATCGGATAGTGCGCGCATCGCGACTATCAAAATAGTATAAATATACATACACATGTGATGAGAAATCCAATTGCGCGTCCTAGATCCTAAACTCCATATATTTGAGTTACGATCATTCTCTCGTTTATTTTATACGTTACTTAATCGAAAACTTTCTATTTTTAGAAAGTTACTATTTTCGGGAAAGTTACCATTTTCGGGAAAGTTACCATTTTTAGTAAGTCTCGTTTTTTAATTATATTTATAATAATATTTAGTTATCTCGTCGAACTTTCGACATTCAATTTGATTATCGTTTACTCGTATCGGTATTATATTCGAATATTTCAAAAGTTTCTATTTTTATAATCTTCTTTGTTCATAACAAATCGTTAAGTTTAAAATATCACACTTTTAATAATAGTAGCGTTTATTATTTTATAACATCCGACAAGTTTAGTATCAACCTGTTGACTTTTAAAAGTCAACGTTAGACTTTATTTGACTTTACCTTTATATATATATATATATATGATTAAATCTGACCCGCTCAAAACGACCCGTTATATCACACTTTCACAACTCGGACTCAAAAGAGATCTTAAGCAAAACGACATTTCGGACAACTTTTTAGTTTTAGCCGAGACCCGAATATTTAATAAAAGTGCAGATGACCTTGGGTTTTGACCCTTTTTTACTCGATTTTAAAACTAGCAAGCCTCGCGGTAAAGTAAAACGTCATTCCGAGCAACTTTCGTGCTTCGTCGGAAGGCCGAAGCGGACTCGAAAGTGCTCAAAACGGCCATTTAAAATTCTGACAGCAACTAATAAACTATAATAGCTGTTTGGAACTTTTCTAACACGACTACGTACAAGGAATAATCACAAAAAGAGATTCTATGCAAAACACATTCAGGACAACTTTTAGTTTATAGAACATTTTCATGACTCGGACTCAAAAGAGATTTTATGCAAAACGACATTTATGACAACTTTTTAGTTTTAGCCGAGACCCGAAACTCGACAGAAAATGACCAAAATTCCCCTATAAATTTCTGCAGGAACTTGTGACATTTTTAATAAAAGCGCAGATTTTGACCTGGGGTTTTGACCCGTTATTACTCGATTTTAAAACTAGCAAGCCTCGCGATAAAGTATAACGTCATTTCGAGCAACTTTTGTGCTTCGCCGGAAGGCCGAAACTGACTCGAAAGTGCTCAAAACGGGCATTTAAAATTCTGACAGCAACTAGTAAACAATTCTCAAGTTTTCAAATCTTGTTTTCGCCGTTACTTCTTCGTAATTAGGAGTTACGGGACGTTTGAATTACCAAAACGTACATTAGGATAAACTCTATCATATTTCTACATCAAAAATCAGTTTTTATAAAATCTCGAACCTTGAAATCTGAGCCAAACTTTCTGCCCAGATTTACATGTTACAAAACATGCCAAAAATCCATTTTTGACCAAAAATTCATTCACGACACAATCTAGGATAGTCTATAAACCATATCCAACTTGCTCAATCAACCAAAACAAAATCTAACTAAATGACGCAAGATCCCTCGGATTTCATCACATGCAAGCCCCGAAAATGAATCAAATCACAAAAACAAATATAATACAAGTATTAAAAATACTTACAAAGCTATATTAAGCAAGATTGGACAAAACCACAGACTCGACTTGTCCCTTTTTGTCTTAGCCGAGAGTTCAAACCACACCAAAATCCAAAACCAAACGATTTTCCAACCAAACCCACTTCAAAATATCATTAATCTAGCTCTTGTACAACACCCTTTTCAATCGAAACACTTGAATTAAACCCAAAAATAAATTTCTTCAAAACCCATTGCATGTAGGATTTTATTATATGGAAACGTAGGCCTCGCCACGAGGATTACTATTTTGTAACTTGATTATAATGCATGTCGGAAAAATCAAGTGTTTGGGTGGTGTTTTATTGGTGGCCGGCGGTGGTGTTTCAAAGGGAGAGGGTAGAGAGATTTTTTTTTGTAAAAGAATTAATGGAAGTATATGTTGCTTTATATAGAAAATAGCTTTGGACACTTGACACTTTCAATCCCTCCTCTCTTAAAGTCCTTTGAAAATAAGTACGAAGGGTGTTTGTTTCGTTATGTAACCGACCAAAGGCTCAGGATTATACTTCCGTGACAAACTTTATTTTCGTCACACTTAATTTGGTTTAAAACATTTAATAAAAATATTAACTCACGTCAAAATAAAGTTTTGACTCGGTTTCGACTAACTCGGGACGAGGACGATAAATTACAAATTATCATCATAAAAATAATAACGAAGTGCGTCAAAATTTCTACGATACTCAAAACGCTTAACGGTCGCGCGGTCAAACGTTGACTCGCAAAACATCAAAAATAAAAATTTCTAAATTTCTTTCGAAATAAAATACCAAAATAATTATTCACGACAATTAAAATTTTAAATGTCAACGTTCATTCACATGAACTAATAAAAAAATAATTATGACGTCGAATTCGCGATCGTCATATGCGTCGTAAAACTCGAGTTGTTACATTCCACCCTCCTTAAGGGAGCGTTGTCCCGGTGCTCGTCTTTTCTTACTCGTCTTAATTTTACTTGCAGTGAGACGGTTTCCTCATTATTGAATGGACTCACATGCTCGAACGCAAAGATCACACGCCTTGACTATTTCAGGTGGAAAGTCAACGAAATAAATGGTAATCCATACCAGCAAAGTCAAAAATATAATTACAACTGCTCTTATTATAAGAGACAAAATACGTTATGGAACATATCCGGGAAAACATAAATCGCGTTGTTTTTAAACAAAAGACTTTAAACGAGAGATCAACCCAAATCTTAGTTTGGTGATCATTCCAACAAAACAAAGCGCACATCGCTTCACAAAACCGAATCATACGTCGCTAACCAAAACCAAAACGCACGTCAATAATCAAAACCAAAATATACGTCATTATCCAAAACCAAAACATACATCGCCATCTCGTTCTCATTAAATAATGCGCCACCGGTTGCGAAAATAGTCCGGAGTACATACGACCCCATCAAAAGCATTATAGCACCATTACACATAACCACATAATCATATAAGCACATATTCGCCTATTTGTCATTTTAAAATGACTTTATATTTCTACCTACCTTTACTTAGGCATTTATCACCCTTTCTCATTATCACCCTTAGCAACAATCATGCTTGCTTTCTATAAGTCTTAGCAAAATATCCGTGCTTACTTATTAGGAAGCCTCAGTCATGGCTATGTTGATCACGTGGGTTCATACCCAACCGATTAGATTGCTCATTATACCAAGCTTGCCGGATGGCTAAGCTTCTTGGAAATGATCTCGACTAAATCATGATTAGGTTTTAGCAAACCATAGTAATGCTTGTGGGTTAACAAGCCACAATCGACAATGGACTATGACGCTTGCGTACACGCTTGCGTACCTCTCAAATCAATCTTCATCTACATTCGGGTAAGTGTACTCATTCACTCACGTCCTAAGCCACATCGACGACACAAAAACGACCTAAACGCTTACTACCATTCAAAAGCACATAGCACATAAGACACATAAAGCACATTTTTCATATAATTCGGCGGCGATAATTCTGCTAAAAACACACATTGTCAAAAGACAAATATAAAACAATCAAGAAAACAATTGAGCATCATGGGCTCGTTGCTCGTTTGACGAAAAATTAAAATTTCAACGTCTCAGTCCTAAGGCATCACATCGAATCCTAGATGACTCAACTAATCAAGTTGAGATAATTACGCACACTTCTAATTCAATACCGTTCGACTTAAGGTGTTAGCTACTTTGATTGTTTCTCCAAGATGGAAACGGATGTCACCATTCGGCTAGAGTCTCTAATCTTTTCGCTCCTCTTATACGCACACTAAGTCGTTATGTCAAGAAGTAAGGACCACTATTCCTAACCTTAATCCATGAGTCACTTAGTGCCTTATTTTAATCCTCGACGATTTCAGGTATATTTACACTATACTACCACTACTTTCCTTTTCGGGGAAAGGAGTCTTCTTCACGGCCATTAGTTGATACATCAAAGGCAACATGCGTCTAATGTAGGAGAAGTCTTCTCCATTTCTCACTTTTAACCTCGAGACTAACCACCTTAGCTTCCACTCACCTTAAGAATCTTTACATATTCGAGAAGATCCCTTCTTAGTGCCGGTATCCGATTTACACCCTTGATAGCTCAAATCTACCATTGCTCACTAGCACACCGACTACACTTGGTCTTGACACGTCTTCATAACAACCGCCGATCTTCATTACCACGAACTAGACTTCACTCCTTTCTAGACACACTCGTTCCGAACAATACCGTAGGTATTTCCTCTTCGGGATGACTCGGTCATAATGACTCGCATGAGACTCTCTCCATGCTGTCAATAGGAGTAGGGTTACTTGCATAAGAATCCGTAGCAGGGGTAAAAATATTTTCTCCCTCTGAAAGCTTGACCCAAACATTTATCCCAATTACCAAGCATTTTAAGGGTGACGATTTACCCGACATAGCGTGGTCCTTCCTAAATTATGCATAGTTGATCAAGTTATGCATAATTGAGGACCAAACGACATCATGTCCATCTTTGTCAAAACGTTCCTTTTTCATACGCTACACGCGTAAGTTATTTCTTCAATAAAATTTTTTTAAAGCAAAATAAAAAAATAGGATTGTTTCAAAAGGAAGAAAAGAAGATAGCATCATTCCATCTTCCATTCTTATTATTTAGAAAGAATTTTTTTTGAAAAGAAGGTTTATTTAGACACCACAAGGTCAGTTTATAAAATTTTGAAAACACATTTTCCATCGTTTACACAAACAATTTATACAATAAAATCAGTACAATTTGCCCAACGACATTTCTTCAACACACAAATTCGCTATTGCGATCCGCAATTTTAAAATCATCAATATACAAAACATCATTTAATATAGTTTGGTCAACGGTCACAGCAAGTACCAAAAATAATAATACCTACTCATGGACTATGCAAGCAAGTAACATACATGTGCGAAAGATTTTCCAATCGAAGCTACCCAACACTCGGGGTCAAATCAATCTCATGCAAGCTGAGTGCTTCGGGGGTAACCACGACCTCCAAGCTTCACTCATAGTACAACTTACACAATGACACCTCCTCCTAACTCATAGCCGAGAACAATTACAACAATCGTAATATCAACGCCGAAAATAACATACATACATACATACATACCAATTTCCCCCAAAAAGGGATACATCATTGGCTTTGAAAGCCAATACATCCAACCGTAATGGTTCTAAGTTTCCAAAACATAAACTACGTATACATGAACACTCCTAAAGTTCTAAATCAAAAGTAATAGCTAAAGAGTGCACAATCACCACGCCGGTCATAAGATAATACTCTGAGGCAATAATAATCTCAATCCAATAAACCTAAATATTGAAATCCTCCTACTTACTAGTCTGTGGACGATAAAAGTATGGGGTTTTCGTCTACGAAAATCATTTCGAGTCTAATTTCCAGAAACATATCAAGGCTGCCATTTTTCAAAAATTTATCGATGTACTAAATTAAGTGTATCTCCTAAATTGTGCGTCTGCAAAAGCTGAAACGACCGCTCAAATCTAAGTTTGTTCAATATCTAGAACTTACAGTTTTACATATTTAGGTGTTGCTATATAAGTTTTTTTGAACTTATTACTCATCTAAATTCTAGTCTTAAATTTTGACTAGTTTTGCCATTTTGGCAATATCTCATTCGTCGAGCATCGATATGACTCCATCCGAATTCCTACATGTACCTAAGAGGTTTCTCTACATCCTAGCCTAATTTCCCAGGTCTTCATAGACCAAACATATTTTGAAACATATCCAATAAGCTTCTATCCCAAAGCAGTCCCCAAAGAAATTTTGACAAATTTTTGTAGTTTACGAAAATGAGCATGATTTGAAATGTATTGATGCTTTTGATGTGAAACCAATTGGAGGTGATAGTCCTAAGAGTCTTCTATAGGTACCTAAATTTTCTTTTGAAAAATTATTACAAAAATATGGAGTTATACTCCTTTTCCGAACGGTATACCAGATTTGACTAGTTTTTAGAAAAACAACGATATCTCACTCATCCGGAAGAGTTAAAATTCTATCCAACTCACCACGTGTACTTTAAACATATACCAACATCTCAATTGGCTTTCCCAGGTGCTATAAGACCAAAAATAATTCACAATCAACCCCACAACCTGCTGGTTACAAACTACCATAAAATCCATTTCAAAATCCAACCAAACACCATTTTAATTCCTCCAAACGCCAATACAAAGCCATACCCAATGACTTAACACTCTTTCAAACACAAAAACTCATAGATTTCTATAATCAAACATTTCATGACTTACTAAGTAGAGGTCGATACGAGAGAATCGGAACACAATGCCAACTTTATTCGAAAGTTCCAAAAATAGACGTTTCCAAACGACATGTTACGCGAGAATGATAGTCATTTTCCAAAACAATGAGGGTTCGTGGGATGACATATAAAAGTCACACTCCCATTAACTGGAAAATTTCAAAACAATAGGTTACGAAACAACATATGCGATTCAAAAGCAATGGGAAAATATTCAAACTCGGAGTCGAACAATAAATTACCCAATATTCATCATGTATCAAAATGATTTTATCATATCGCATTGAAATGTTTAAAGAAATTAAACTCTTCGCAAGAAGCGAATATCAAGATATATATAATCAACAACCATAGAAACAGAATTTGCCATATATATATATATATATATATATATATATATATATATATATATATATATATATATAAATATATATATATATATATATATATATATATATAGGGTAGGGTTATAATAAAAAGAGTGTTATAATAAAAAAGGTAGGAAGAAATCTTAGCCATTAGATCATATTTGACTAGATTTGACCTGATCAAAACTGGGCGGTGGCATTTTTGTAAATATTGCAAACTTTAGGGGGAAACTTTTATAGTGTAATTTAGACATAAAACATGTCCCGTCATTTTTCTCGAATGATTCCTGGATCTCACTTTCTCTCTCTAAACACACTTTCTCACACTAGAAATTCACACACATCTTAATCATGATTATTTCTGTCGAATCATTACTACCTCTTTTCATCACAATGAAATCATCAAACCTTCTCATCACGATCGAATCGTTCGTGCATCATTGTGTCAACGATGATTAAGACGTATCTACCGCATCTTAAATGACCTTGTAAGATGATTTATGAACCCGGATTCTGTTAATGCATCTCTTTGTTCGTTTTGGTTTGCTAAAATCATGTTTTTTAATCAATTTAAGTTAGTTATTTTTAATATGATAAAATAGACTTTCTGTTGGAGAGTGTGTTAAAAAAACAAAATAAAAATAAAATTAATTATTAATTATCTAAATATATAAAATATTAAAAATGTATAATTAAATAAAAAAAAATTATATATAATAAATAATAATAATAGAAAAAAAAATAAAAAAAACATATAAAATAAAATTAAAATAAAATAACAATATTTAAAAAAATAAAAAAAAAAAATAAATAATAATTAAAAAAAATATAAAAATAAAAATTAATAAATAAATTAAAAAAAAAAATTAAAAATAAAAATTAAAAAATTAAATATATTATTTAAAAAATTAAATAAAAAAAAAAAAATAAATAATTAAAAAAATTAAATAAATAAAAAAAGAAATATAAAAAAAAAAAATAAAATTAAATAAAAAAAATAAAATAAATAAAAAAAAAATAAATATTAATATAATTAAAAATAAAAATTTCAATAAAATATAAATATAAAAATAAAAACCAACAGCCCAGTTATTTTACCACCCCACACCACTCACTCCCCCCCAAACAACACACCCACCCATACCCCCCCCACACCCACCACCCCCCCACCCCACCAAACGCAAACAACCACCCACCACCCCCCACCCCCCCCAACCAACAACAACAATAACCAAAACCACACCCACCACCCCCAACCCACCCACACACAAACCCCACCAAACAACCCACACACTCCAACCAACCCAACCACCCACCCACCCCAAACACCCACACCCCCCAGCCCACCCCCAAAACCCCCCCAACAGATACCCACCCCCCCACCCCACCACCAACCACCCCAAACCTCACCACCCACCCCACCTACAAACAAACCCCCCCCAACACCACCCCCCCAAACCCCCCTACCACCAACCCAAAACACCCCCCACCCGAGCCCCCAACCAACCCCACGACCCCACCACCAACCACCCCCAAACCCACCCCAACCACCCCGAACCACCCACACCCCCACCATCCACCAAGCACCACACCACACCGCCACAAAACCCACACCCCCCACCCACCCAACACCAAACACACCACCCCCACCATACACCCACACCCCAACCCAACCCCCAACACCCCACCACGCCTACACCCCCAACCCCCCACAACCCCCACATACCCACTACCCCCCACCACCCAAATACACCCCCCCCCACACCCAACCCCAACCCCACCCAAACCCCACCCCCCACCCCCCCCCCACACCACAACCCAACCCCCCCCCCAACCCACACGCCACCCACAACCCCCCCCCAACCCCCCCACCTACACCTACGCCACCAACACCCACCCCGCCCCAAACCACACGCCCCACAACTCACCCAACACAACCACCCCACCCACCCCACACCCGCCCCCCCACCCCCCACAACCCCCCCAACCCCCCCCCACACACACCAACCCAACCCCCACCCCACCCCACCCGACACCACCCTCCCGCCCCCCAACCCCCCCCAACCAGACCACCACCCAAAGCCGACCCCCCCCCCCCACACCCCCACACCGACCCCCCCACCCAACCCGCCCCCCCCACCACCCCCCCCGACCCCACACCCCCAACCCCCCAACCAACCCACCCCCCACCACCCAAGCCACCCACCCCACCACTTACCACCCCCCCCCCTCCCCCAACACCCCCCAACCCACCCCCCCACCAACCACCCTCCCCACCCACACACCACAACCACCACCACACACCCCGACCCCACAACCACCAGCCCCTCCCAACCACCACCCCCTCATCCCACCAACTACCCCCCACCATAACCCTCCCCCCCCACCACCCCCCCCCAACCCCACCACACCAACCCAAACCACCCCCCCCCAACCCCACCAAACACCCAACCAACCCCCCCCCCCTCCACCCTCCCACCACACACCCCAAACCCCCCCCACACCCACACCCCACCCACACCCACACCCACAACAGCCCCCCCCACCCAACCCACACCCCCAACACCACCCACCCAACCTATAACACCCCACACACACCCCCCCCCACCCCCCCCCCCACCCCCCCCCCCCCCCACGCCACCACCCCCCCCACACCCCCCCCCACACCAAACACCACCCAACTATACCCACCCCCCCACGCCCCCCAACACAGCCGCCACCCACAAAAAATCCCAACACCCACCCCACACCCAAACACCCCCACCCCCCGAACCCTCCCACTCCCACCACAGCCCGACCCCCAAACCCCCCAAACCCCCCCCACCCCTCCCCCCCCCTCCCACAACCAACTCACCACCCCCCCCCCACCTCAACCCGCCCCACCCAATCCCACACCCCACCACCACACACCCCGACAACTACCCCAACCCTACCCAACACCCCCCCCCACACCCCCACCCTCACCCAACCCCCCCCCCCCCCAAACACCCCACCCCAAAACACCCCGACCCCCCCCCCACCCCCCCCCAACCCCACCCCACCACACCCCCCCCCACCCATACCCAACCCACACCCTAACAACCCACGACCCCACCACAGACACCAACCACCCCCCCCCCACCCACCCCACCCCCCCCCCCCGACCCCCCCCCCCTACACCAACCACGCCCCAAACACCCACCCCCCCAACCACCCCCCTACCCCAACAACCACCCCCGCCAACCAACCCCCCCACCCCACCACCACCCAAACCACACCACCACCCACCACAACCCCCACACCCCCCCCACACTCCCCCCACCCCCCCCCCCCCAACCCCAACCCCCCCCCCCGACCACCACCCCCCGCGCCAAACCTACCCCAAGCACCAACACTCCTCCAACACCCCCACCCCCATCACCCCACCCCCCCCACCAACACCAACCACCAGACCCACCCCCCCCCCAACCCCCACCTCCCAACCCAACAACCCCACCCCCCACAACCCCCACCCAAACCCCAAACCCACCCACACCCCACCACCCACAACCACACCCCACCCCCTAGCCCACCCCAACCACAATCAAACCACCCCCCCCACCTCCCAACCCACACAACCCCCCCCCACACACACACCCCCCCCCCCCACCCCACTCCCCCCACCCCCCACACCAACACACACCCTCACCAAACAAAACACCCACCACATCACCCCCTATCCCCCACCCCACATAAAAACCATCCCCCACCAACACCCAACACCCCAACAAAACCCCCACCACCCCACCCACCCCCAACCCCCCACACCCCCCCAAACCCACCTACCCCCACCCACCCACCCCACAAACCAACACCAACACCCCACCAACACAAACCCCCCCCAAACCCACCCCCCCCCCCCCCCCCCCGAACATCCCCCACCCCCACACCCCACCAAACCAACCCAAAAACCCCCCGCACCACACCCACACTCGCACCACACTAAACCCCCCCCAACACAACCACAACTCCCCCAACCCCCAACCCCCCACCACCCCCCTATCCACACACAACCCCCCACAGCCCCACACCCCCCACCAACAACACACCCCCCAACACAACCCTCACCGCAAACCCACACCCACCCCCAACCTTCACAACCCCCCAACCGCCCCCCCCCACCCCCCACACCCAAACAAAACCCCCCCACCACCCCCCCCCACCCCCCCAACCAACCCACCCAACGAACAACCCACAACGACACCCAACCAACCAACCCCCCCACATCGCCCCCCCCCCCACCACCCCCCCCAAACCCCACACCAATCTCAATACCCCCCCCAAACCCCACCAAACCAACCCCACCAACCCCCCCCCCCCCACCACATCCCCCCCCCACACCAACACCACATCCCCACCAACCCAACCCCCCCACCCCCCCGCCACCCCCCCCAAACCCCCACCCCCACCACCCAACCCCCCCGCAGAAAACCCCGCCCCCCCCACCACCCCCTACCCCCCCCACCACCCACACCACCACCCCCCACAACCCCAACCCCCATAGACAGAAACTTACACAAAACGAAACTCACAGTTGCCCCCCTTACCCCACCCACAAACCCGCACCTAGAAACCGCCCGAATGCACCCCTGTAGAAAAGCACCCCAGAACCCCCAACTATTCACACTATGTACTGTCCCCCTCCCAATACCCAAATAGCATCGAATTGTTAAGCCAGTATCAGCCGAAGATAACCCAGAATGCTGCCGATGAAATACCACAACAAGACTCACACCGTTAAAGCAAGCGACCATAGCTAACCAAAAAAATTCCATGAAGCCCCGTCAAACTCAGAAATCGAGCCCCCCACACTCACACATGAAAATGTGACAGTCACAGGCGCATGCGAACACGGCGACCACCCAGAGCCTCCTACCACGGTATGGAGACACTTGTAGGCGGATCAGGACATTTGGCTCGGCGAAAAACCAGGTACACAAGGAATAAAATTAATTTTTTATTTTTCCTATATTAAGAATTTTAGGCACTATGTGATATCATATATACAAATTTCATTGAAAATTGTGTTTTTATAGAGAAAATTTAAGTTTGTGATTATTTTTTCACATAGAAACATTACTACAAATGTTCAGCCTCTTTATTTGTAATTTTATATATTGAATTTGTAGGCCAGTAGTGAGTAATTATGAAATGAAAGTCATTGCTATCTGTTTGAGGTTTTGGTAACGTTAGGATTTTGTAGTAAGTTGGTGATCAGTGCTAATGAATTTTTTTATTGAATTTTGGCAATTTGTGCTTAATCTTAGGTTGGTGATTGATAAAGTATGTTATTTGGGTTTGTATGTTATGTGCGCCATAATTTTGATTAGAATTTCCTGAACCATCTTCACCTGAACTCCTAAGTTCGTGTTGTGCCTTGTTAACAAAATCGCTCACGTAATGGCTGGAGGATATCTGTTTGTTGATCAGCTGAAGCGAAAGCATCTTCATCTGAGATGAAGCTCGGTGGCTCCTGAATTTTACCAGCCGATGAACCTGATGAACCTGAAACGATTAAAAGTGAGTCGCTCTTACCATCACCAGTTCGTCTACAGTTCTTATTGATTCTGTGGTTCCCCCCACCATTTTCACTCCTGATGATGAAACTTGTATCGATCCACCAGTTTCATGTTGTGTTTCATAAGAAGGCCCGAACTTTCATGTTGCTCAGCTTTTTCATACACTGGTTCAGCTTTAGAACTAAGATTTCCTCTCTTTGGCCTTCGTAACAAACTCAGTACATAACAACGTGATGATATATGTTTCTTGATTAGCTGAAAGCAATAGTGTCCCTCCGAAGGTTCCTGGATTTCCATTCAACCCTGCTGATGAAAGTAGAAACACGAATGTGACTGTTATAACCACACACTGCCAAGATATAACCGGTTTCTTGTAACTTAGTTTTGGGATAAAACTTCAAAGCTTCGTAGCTACTTGCCGCCTCTCTAGGCATACCGATATTAAAACTTGAAGCTTTAGTTGTTCTCCTACTGGTCTTCACTGATTCCATGGTTTTCGGGCGTTCTTGTCTGCCAAGTTGTATTTAGTACCTCCAGATGGACAAGCATGTGAAACCGAAAGTGTCCCTAATTGTAAGTTCCTTTCTTTTGCTTCTAATGTCAGATTATCTAAGTGAGATAGGAGTGTTTTCAGTTCTATTAATTCGGGTATCTGTCATTTCGGATACAAGTTATGATTTCACTCTAGACCCTTGAAATGCAGTCAATTGGTCAACTTTTTCATAATTTTCTTCTCTTCGGTCTGCAAATCGACCACTAACTTCTGTTACCCATTGTTGGATTGGTCCTCTACGAAACTGAGGTGTTTATCAGTGTTACTGAGATAGGTTAATCTAAAATTTCTGATATCTGTTCGAGTTTCAAGTCTAGACCTCTTATAATAACATATAAAAGGTACAAGTTAAATTTTCATTATTCTTGTTATTATCCCTTTTAAGAAAGCAGGACTGATATGCACTCTATTTGGTATAAAATCTGAAGTCGTAAAGGTTTTTCAAGATTTTGTTAATTTAGGAAATAGGTGAAGTTGAAGATAAGATGATGACAATATTGAATGAGTTTAGATTTATAAGCTATATATTGCATTATGCCCGTTGTGTATCTTCATGGTAACTTTGTTCAGTTGGCGTTGTTTTGGAATATTGAAATCACATTTGTGGTACCTCTAAAACAAGAAAATAACAAGTAGAAACGCGGCCTTTGAAATCAATGTTTAGTTGGGATGCACTTGAGTAATCTGTGCTCCCTGCACTTGATATAATTTGTATCAACCAAATTCAGGATGTTACTGAATACTAATCAGACTAACCTCATAATAAATTTACTATGCACAATATAACGAGGTTTGCTGTCACAATTTTATCATAGACTTGTACGTACAGTATGCATCTTACCTCACTACTATTTAAATTTTTTGATTTTCTATATGAGTAATGTAATAGGCTTCCTTATACTTATCTCATCTGGCTCTTCATTTGGTATTAGCGGGTAGCGCAGAAGAGTTATGGTGTGACACTGATGCAGTTCTTGAATGCAGCGATGAAGATTTCCATAGCGCTCTCGATGGTATATCCAAATTTATCTCTTCAAAACAATTTCATTTTTATTAGCAAATTTTACACTGTGATGTAGTAAAATTTACATATTGATGCAGTAAAATATACAATTTAATGCAGTAAAATTTACAATGTGATGCAGTAAAATATAGAAGTTAATGCAGTAAAATTTACATTGTGATGCAGTAAAATATATAATTTAATGCAGTAAAATTTACAATTTGATGCAGTAAAATTTACATAGTGATGCAGTACAATATACAATTTAATGCAGTAAAATATAGAAGTTAATGCAGTAAAATTTACTGTGATGCAGTATTTAGTACCAAAATTAGATAATAAATTTATTTAAATATTTTTTAAGGTAAAATGTAATAAATAAAATGAAAGTTATTTACAAGAAAAAAGACCAAAAAAGGTACTAATTAGGACAAACCCCTAAAAAGACCAAACTTGTCTAGAAATAAAAGAGGACATTCACAAACCCATTCCAATACAAAATGACCACTAACCAAACTACTAATGACAATAACCATAATGACAAAATAGGAATTAACATACAAACTAATAATATCAAAGACCAAGACTCTTTACTCAACATTATCCATAAGCAAAATGAAGATCTTAATCATTTGCGAATTTTGTTGTTTGGGTTTCTTGGACGGATTGCAATGTATGTTACGAGGTCTAGAGTCATGGCTTCCATTCTCTCACATTACACCACACGACCCCTAGAGTCATGGCTTCCAATTCTCTTCAACATACAACCACATGTCAAAATTCTTCAGCAAATACTTCTCTCGGCTAATTGGCTTTATCCTTGAAAAAAACCTCACAGACTTAGGAACTTCATTATGTACAAAATCGAGCACTAACACCTTCTGGAAAAGCAATTTTTGATGGTTTGTTATTCTTTAACCATCGTTTGTGAACAAAGAATCCGTGACGACATAAAAGCCCACGTGACTCGTATCGATTACAAGTACATTGAACCTTTGTATCAGACTTAAATCACTCGAATAGTTCCAACTCTGTAAATTGAATGCATAAAATGTTAAGAAACTATAGCTTCCATTGCATCATAGTCTTAAATCCAATGCATCATAGTGTAATCTTGTTGGTCTATTAGCTACATGGCTAATTTTAATGGCCACATAACTAATTAAGCCTTTATGCCTATGGATTGTGGAAAGATTTAGAACAGATCGAAAAACATTTTGGGGCTCGTAAATATAGTTGATATATGAACCCTAATTTTATTAGTTAATCATTTTGTTAATTTTCTTTCATTAAAATTGTATTTTTTATCAATTTAAGTTTGCTATTTTTGATTTGATGCAATAGATTATCAAATATCTTGAAAAATTGTTTGGATGTGATGTATATGACTGATGTGGTAGATTTTTAATTGTGATGCACTAGGTGTCTAGTTCTTGGCTACTTTTATCTTTGATGTGGTAGGAAATGAACTATAATGCAGTAGGTTACTTACATTGTTCAAAGGAATGATTTAGTATAAACGTGGCTTGCCATTTTTAACGAAGTTGATTTTGCTTGCCTACTTTTGTCTTTGATGTGGTAGGAAATGAACTGTAATGCAGTAGGTTACTTACGTTGTTCATAGGAATGATGTAGTGTAAACGTGGCTTGCCGGTTTTAACGAAATTGATTGTGTTTTCTTGCTTTTGTCTGTGATGTGGTAGGATATGAATTGTAATGCAGTAGGTTACTTACGTTGTTCATATGCATGATTTAGTGTAATAGAGTATAACAGTAGTGCATTAGAATATAACTGTAATGCAGTAGTAAATTATTGTAATGTTTTTATAGTTTTTTATACAACATTACAGTTTTATTTCTAATGCATTACTGTTATACTCTAATACATGACAGTTTAAATTCAATTGCATCACATAGTAATATACTAAATCATGAACAGTAATGCATTAGAATATAACTGTAATGCAGTAATAAATTTTTGTAATGTATTTATTACTTTTAATACATTACTATTACACTCTATTACATGCCAGTTTAAATTCAATTGCATCACAGAGTAATGTACTAGAAAATAAACAGTAATGCATTAGAATATAACTATAATGCAATAGAAAATATTTGTAATGTATTTATAGTTTTTTACTGCATTACAATTTTATTTCTATTGCATTAAAGTTATACTGTATTGTATGCCAGTTTAAATTCTATTGCATCATAGAGTAATGTACTAGAAAATGAATAGTAATGCGGTAAAATATAACCGGAATGCAGTAGAAAACATTTGTACTGTATTTATAGTTTTTTATACTGCGTTACAAGTTTTAATTACTAGTGCGTTACATTATTTACTATATTTCCATGCATCAATTAGTTAGTTAATTTCAAAGATTATTAGATGGCCTTAATATCTTTAAAAGGTTTTCGTTTCCTTTGATGAAGTTCTCGAAGGACGTCATATCACTACTAATCCAAACTGCGTCAAATAAGAAGACATTTGAAATTGACAAATCACGACAACATTGATAACAATAATAGGTGTAAAAGGGCAAAGGTATTGAAAGAAGCAGAAGAATATGCAAAGAAGAAAACAAAGACTTCCAAAATTCTTACAGATAACGTTGTCAAAGTTGATCAAGATTTGCATCAAAAGTTAATCGACAATTGTATTGAACTTAATTGAATGATCAATACCCTGAGTACTTTGCTTATGAACACTTTTAGTTTCAAATATTTTGGATTTAAGTATTTTTCTTTTGGATGTTTAAAGTCTTCTAGTTATTGTAGGAATTGAATGATCAATGTTTGATAAGTAATTTTACTTTTATGTCTGTTGGAAACTAATTATATTTTCTTTTAATGATTAGTCTTTGTTTAGTACTTAAAAAGTTAGTACATCTTAGTTAAAAAATTATTGCATCACAACGTATTTTGTTAGTGCATTACAATTAAAAAAGTTAATGCATCTCAGTTAAAATAGTTAGTGCATCACAATGTATTTTGTTAATGCATTATAGTTAAAAAAATAGTACATCTCACTTAATTTAAATATAAGAAACGTTTGGATTATAACAACTTAATCAAATGATTAATAGTATGATGCCTTAAATAGTGATGCACTAACGATTAAATGAAATGCAGTAAAACAAACGATGTGATATAGTGTAAATGACATTATGATGAACTGATAACAAATTGTAATGCACTAACACAACATACTGTGATGTACTGGAAATGACTTTGTGTTGCACTAACATATAGGAGTGATGCAATAAACAAACAGTCGTATGCACTAGGGGAGAATAACACTTTGATGCAGTAAGCATATATAACAGTAAATGAAATTTCATAAAACCAAAGATAATTTGCATTGATCATACTTATGCTAATACTTTTTTACAAAACACTGATGCATAGATTTAAAATTAGATGCACAAAACAATATGAACACAAAGATATTGTTGAACTAAGATAATCGTACATAAAAATTGTATGAAAATACATTTTCTTTTCATTACATTGATCAATTTATTTTGTGATTAAGATAATCATTACATTAAATAAAATGACTAATATTTAGCACTAAATAGGGTCGTGTTCGGGTAGAAATTTTTAGTCTTGACCCCCTTAGACCCGACCACGAATTTATCCGAATCCCCGACCAACTCCGACCCAACTAACACCCCTAGTCCCTATAGCAACCAACTACAAGTTATGTAAATGACCTCCCTAAAACCCGTTATTTTTTGATAAATCCGAAAAACAAAAAGAAATATCTATTATCGTTAAAATAAAGGATAATTCAATAGAATTCATTTCGGTATCATATGGATTAACTCGAACTCCAAAATATTACGGGTTTGAGTTATGTAAATGACCTCCTAACCATTGATCAATCCTTAGAAAACAAAAAGAAATAACTATTATCGTTCTTACAGGTATCAATTATTGCCATTTATAAACAAGTCAACTAGAGTTACATATTATCTCCGAAATGACTTTTATTTAGCATTGTTGTCGAATATTGGTTCAACCCGACTTGTTTTGTCATACACTAAAAAACACCCATTTTGAACCAAACTTGTTCCCAACAAGATCACTAAAAACTTAAAGAAAAAGAAACTATTTATTTTGTGATCTTAATGTCATGAAAACTGACCTGATGAGCCCATGATGATATGAGATTGCAAACGGTCCAGGAAAAAACATAGGTACAAGCTCCCCACTTTCAACACTAAAATTTGGAGCCAGATTTTTATCTATTTCGACTCCTTTGCTTAATGAAGTGAAATTATTTGCCAATTTACAAGTTATTGTGTTTCCCTTATCACAAACAAGACCTTGATCCTCAATGTTACCATCATCAAGGCTCACATACCAGACTAATATGGGTCACTCTCAAAAGTCATGCTTTTAAATGCTCAAGCGCAAAGAGGTTATGGAGCCTTGAGGTGATGTATGTGTCTAGCCTAATATTAAAGAAAGCCTAAGAACTTGAGTCTCATGCGCCTTAGCGCTATAGGCGTGCTTTTCAACACATTGCTCAAAGGGAAATAAATCATTAATGAACATTAGTAAACTACAGTGTTCATGCCAACCTAATCATAAAATGTCACTGAAATTGTAAAAAAAATCATAAGTATTGTGATTTAAAAATAATCTCTAACAGTAAATAAGATAATTTAAAAACAAAATTAATGATTTAAGCTCATAGCCTGCAATGAGAGTAACAAAACTTGTGAAATCACAAAACTAGAGCTCATTAGTACACCTTAGGTGAGCTACAAAAATATGTGAACGAAACCATCTTGAAAAAGAGTAAATTGAATTACTCGATTTTAAACAAAAATAGGGACAATATTTTAGCTGAAGCAAAACTAAGCAAGCTATAACAATTATCTTTCTGTTATCTATTTTACTCTTATATTTGTTGCATCATACTCTTACACTACTAAATCATACTATTATAACTAGTCATCCAAATTCAAAAAGTACACTACAAAATATGAGTTAGAATGTTGTGCAAACTCATTTCTTCTCGGGAAGCTTCTCTAATAACTCAGGTACTATTTCAAATAGATCACCTACAAGTCCATAATCAGCAACCTGTAGTTCATGAAAAAATAATCAAAATTCATGATTGTTAAAACAATATTAAACAAAACCTTAAGAACAAAAAGAATCATCAAATGGGGCGAAAAGGGTTCAGCAGTGACCTGAAAAATTGGTGCATCGGCGTCTTTGTTTACTGCAACAATAACTTTTGAGTCTCTCATACCAGCTATATGTTGGATGGCACCAGAAACACCGAAAGCCATATATAGTTCTGGAGTAACAATCTTGTCGGTTTGACCAACCTGACATAAATGTAGACCATATCGATCACCATGACATGAAATAACCAATCAAATAAGATATGTTGTTTTGCAATTTTTTTTAAAAAAATCTCGTGCAAATATAAGTGGCAAAATTGAAGGATCAGGCCCATGACGTTACGATTTACATGTCAAAATGGGTATTGTGCGTGTGCCGATACGGGACAGGTTAGGTAGTGCCAAAACACTTTTTGTCAAATAATTACAAAAAATAGGGTATCCAGTTTGATTACAAAAACTAGATTACTAAACACTGATTCTAACTTTTTTTCATAAAGCAAGGCTGTATGGATTTAAAAAACATTTTGGGCTGCTTTTGACCCATTTGAATCATCTGGACTAGTCGTCCAGTTGCCTTTTTTTAACTAGCACTTTTGACTAATTTGACCCATTTTAGAAAAATATAACCCACACTGACACATTTATAAGTAAATGTGGTCGATATGCCACCCTCTATATGTGATAGCAGTTATATAAAACAACCGTTCTGGGTGTACCTGGAGCTCATTCGGAACATATCCAACATCAACAACAACAGCTCAGAGTAGCACCACATACCAACAACATACGTGAGGAAATTAGAAGTTACTATACAAGATTAAAACTTACAAATTACAATTACCATACAAACTTAAACTGCTTACTGTTTCGTGTTTATATTGTGTATTTTAAGGGAAAATTCCATAAAGTAGCAACAAACTTTACAAAATGGTCCAGTTTAGTAAGTATACTTTTCTCTGTCTTAAAAGGTTTTTGTCGACTGGGTAATTACTTTTTTACACAACAGTAAACATTAATTACCAGGTTGGGACACATTAAAAATACTTACCAAAATTTTTACATGAATACCATCTGTCATCTCAAGAAGTAGGTTTCTTTACCCCCAAAAAAAGTAGGTAGCTATTTTGTGAAATTTACTAATATTTTTATGCATACCGTTTTTAAGCTAAAGTGAGTAGCAATGATCATTGTATTCACCAATTGACAATAATGCATGAAGCTACCATAAAATACAGGACGAAGTAAGTATAAGAACCCTGCTTGCACCCAAGTTATTCCTCAGCAAGAAGCTTTTCTATCATTTTAAAGTTTTCAGCACTGTAAAAAAGTATAACTCTGTAACTGTTATCAGATTATCTAGCAATTGGTAAATAGGATTTGCATAAAGGAAATTAAGACTAAAACACAAACGAGTAAGTTTTAAACAGGCAGGAATATGATTTGAAGTTACAATAATCAGTTTATAGTGTTTGGTAAACCTGGCTTGTAGTAAGTATTTATAATCAATCGATAATTTTAGCTTTTATCAAGATTTGATCATTCAGGTTAAAAATAATGAAGTAGCCTAAACTATGGACAACCCATCAAAAGTTATCATTAGTAGAATCGAATAAGACACACGTCACGTTCAAAATACACATCCAACATTTCCAATTTCAAAATCTAAATTACAGAACAAGGAGTGGTACCGATGAGTTTGACCAGAAAAAACCGGTGAATCCAAAAGTAAAGTCAATCTAAGAATCCCTCAAGTAATGCTGACTGAGATTGTTGGTCTGTGAAGCAATCTGAAGGCAACCACCCTCGGAAGCTTGTTTTTGCTCACCAAATTCACACCATTTTCATCACTTGATTACCATTAACCTCTTAGATTGGTGTAAGCCGTTCTCGGAGAACAACTTGTCTAATTTGGGTACAGGAAAGTGAACCCACCATCATAAAATTGTTTTCATTACTTTTGGAGGCTAGGGCTCGGCTGTGAGGTTACAAGTTTAATAGTTTCACACTAGTATAAGCCGCGGAAACAGGAATGGCGGGTAGGACTAGGAGACATTCAACTTTGTTAACGATATGTTTCTACTTGAAGGGAGTTTAGTACCGAATATTCAATTCAACAAATTCACGAAAACGCCAAACGTGTAAGAAGCCAATTATGTTACACGCAGGTGTCTCACTATGCATCTTTGTTCTAGCATTAACTCCTAACTAATAAAGTCAACGGCGTTCAGTCTCACTTAAGTATTTCATAACAAACAGTTGGGATATCTAACTTTATCGACAGATACAACACACATAACTTAATCGCTACGCGTACCAAATGCCATTAACTTGTATCATTTGTTCACCTTTTCAATTAGCAGTATCAAAAATATCCAACTCTCATTAACGCAACTGATCTAGAAAAATAATTTAGGGGATCTTACAAACCTAATTGTCAAGTACATCTAAAAATAAAAGATAAAATCTACTAGCATAATTCATAATTGAATGATGAAACAACTTATTACTGATTGTGAATAGGAGTAGCAATCGAAATCTCAAAATCAGTTGTTAATGATTGAAAGGCTTGAAGCTATGGTGCTTAACGGTGGTAGATAAGGCGGTGAATAGTGGTAGGAACCGTGGTGAAAGAACGATGGTGAATGGGAAGCACGTTATGGATCAAAGAAGATGAAGATGATAAGAGATGATCCGGTTAGGATGATGATAAAAATAAAATGGATGCCCAGAAAAAACACTTTATATATCTTAGGGGTAAAATGATGATATTACCCCCTTCTAGTTAAAAAAAGAGGGGTAGGGAAGGGACACGTGGCGGGCTGTGAGGGCTTCCTACCTTTTTTATTATAACAATTTTTTTATTTTACCCCAAATATATATATATATATATATATATATATGATAATATATATATATCTATATATTACACGATATAATTATTACTTATACAATGTTACCATTATTACCACATAATATAATCAAATCTACCACAAAAACACATAGAGGGATCGAGAAACAATGACGCGCGCGGATATCGGACAACGGTGAATGACTAGTAAAATTTTTTGAAAACAGTTATAGTCCAGCCGTTGAAAAAGACCTAGTTCGCTATAACCAGTGCTCTGATACCATTCTGTAACACCCCCAAAATATGATACGCAGCGAAACACAACATTTGGGGTGCTACTTCACGATACAATCACACAAGTCATAACAAACAACTATAAAAGAATTGTTTGTTAAATAAATTTCATTTATTTTGTTTGAAAAGAATCAGAGTACAAAGGTCCTAAAACTATCGTATAAAATATATTTCTACAAGTCACATCACGACTTCATTTCTAAAATATTTCTATCATTTATTGACACAAGTTTACTGGGTCACCGTCCTTGATATCCGCGTTCCGTCCCATACAAGCCATCTTCAATACCTAAACCTGAGATACATGCTTAAAAACATCAACAAAACGTTGAGTGAATTCATAGAGTTTACACATAATAATTAGAATGCATATTTGGTTCAACAAAACATATAACATTGCTCGTAAGACAAGTTATAAAAATAATAATTTCCAACTAAATGAGCCCGTGTACCGAAACTTAACACATTCATCCCGTAGGATAAAATAATGTCCGAGAAGTATGCCACTTCTCCTAATACTAACTACAAAATGTCCGTTACAAGGTGCTCACAACTGATTCAAACCCCGGACAGGGTTGTCAAACCCAATAGATCTATTTAATGCATTAGCGTTCACCTGCAACTAGGCAACTAACGGTCACATAGTAAAAGGCATATACTCAATAGTGAATGGAATCATATTTAATATCAAAACATATTGCGTTCTCATTTTCATAAAACAGCAAGTATCCCCCTCGCGGGTTTAAAAATATTTAAAACATTCAAAAGCGAGGCTATGAACTCACCTTGATCGAAGCCGAAGATCAAATAACCGAAACAATCACGAACTACTCGACAACGAACTCAACCGCGACCTATAATTTATGTCGTTCAATTATTACATCGTAAGATACGATCGGATAGTGCGCGCATCGCCACTATCAAAATAGTATAAATATACATACACATGTGATGAGAAATCCACTTGCGCGTCCTAGATCCTAAACTCCATATATTTGAGTTACGATCATTCTCTCGTTTATTTTATACGTTGCTTAATCGAAAACTTTCTATTTTTGGAAAGTTACTATTTTCGGGAAAGTTACCATTTTTAGTAGGTCTCGTCTTTTAATTATATTTATAATAATATTTAGTTATCTCGTCGAACTTTCGACATTCAATTTGATTATCGTTTACTCGTATCGGTATTATATTCGAATATTTCAAAAGTTTCTATTTTTAGAATCTTCTTTGTTCATAACAATCGTTAAGTTTAAAATATCACACTTGTAATAATAGTAGCGTTTATTATTTTTATAACATCCGACAAGTTTAGTATTAACCCGTTGACTTTCAAAAGTCAACGTTAGACTTTATTTGACTTTGACTTTATATATATATATATATATATATATATATATAAAGTCAAAGTCAAATAAAGTCTAACGTTGACTTTTAAAAGTCAACGGGTTAATTACATAAATATATGTTTATTAAATACTTATATATATACATACATATATATATACATACCATTATATTTTATAGCATACTCATATTATATATATATATATATATATATTTATATAGAGTTAGGATCAAATAAGAAAAAACCTTAAAATGAGAATGATAAGAAGAACCCACAACTACACATTTAAGATGCACCTTTAAAAATGGATGCATCTTCCAATAAAATTCTCTCTCCTATTTAAAATGTATGGCTAGAAATTTTTATTCTTCTTCATTATTGTTTTTTTTCTCACGGATCCCGTACTCCTATTATATATAAATTATACATATATACTATATATTATATTCTTATATATATATTTATATAATATATATATATATATATATATATATATATATAATTAAACTGGACACAATTAAATCTGACCCGCTCAAAACGACCCGTTATATCACATTTTCACGACTCGGACTCAAAAGAGATTTTATGCAAAACGACATTCAGGACAACTTTTTAGTTTTAGCCGAGACCCGAAACTCGACAGAAAATGACCAAAATGCCCCTGCAAATTTCTGCAGGAACTTGTGACATTTTTAATAAAAGCGCAGATTTTGACCTTGGGTTTTGACCCGTTATTACTCGATTTTAAAACTAGCAAGCCTTGCGGAAAAGTAAAACGTCATTCCGAGCAACTTTCGTCTTTCGCCGGAAGACCGAAAAGGACTCGAAAGTTTTCAAAACGGGCATTTAAAATTCTGACAGCAACTAGTAAACCATAATAGCTGTTGGAAAAATTCTCAAGTTTTCAAATCTTGTTTTCTCCGTAACTTCTTCGTTATTAGGAGTTACGGGACGTTTGAATTACCGAAACGTACATTAGGACGAACTCTATCATATTTCTACATCAAAAATTAGTTTTTATAAAATCTCAAACCTCGAAATCTGAGCCAAACTTTCTGCCCAGATTTACATATTACGAAACATGCCAAAAATTCATTTTTGACCAAAAATTCATTAGCGACACAATCTAGGATAGTCTATAAACCTTATCCACCTCGCTCAATTAACCAAAAAAAAATCTAACTAAATGACGCAAGATCCCTCGGATTTCATCACATGCAAGCCCCGAAAGTGAATCAAATTACAAAAACAAATATAATACAAGTATTAAAAATACTTACAAAGCTATATTAAGCAAGATTGGACAAAACCACAGACTCGACTTGTCCCCTTTTGTCTTAGCCGAGAGTTCGAACCACACCAAAACCCAAAACCAAACGATTTTCCAACCAAACCCACTTCAAAATATCACTAATCTAGCTCTTGTACAACACCCTTTTCAATCGAAACACTTGAATTAAACCCGAAAATAAATTTCTTCAAAACCCATTGCATGTAGGATTTTATTATATGGAAACGTAGGCCTCGCCACGAGGATTAATATTTTGTAACTTGATTATAATGCATGACGGAAAAATCAAGTGTTTGGGTGGTGTTTTAGTGGTGGCCGGCGGTGGTGTTTCAAAGGGAGAGGGTAGAGAGATTTTTTTTTGTAAAAGAATTAATGGAAGTATATGTTGCTTTATATAGAAAATAGCTTTGGACACTTGACACTTTTAGTCCCTCCTCTCTTAAAGTCCTTTCAAAATAAGTACGAAGGGTGTTTGTTTCGTTATGTAACCGACCAAAGGCTCGGGATTATACTTCCGTGACAAACTTTATTTCCGTCACACTTAATTTGGTTTAAAATATTTAATAAAAATATTAACTCACGTCAAAATAAAGTTTTGACTCGGTTTCGACTAACTCGGGACGAGGACGATAAATTACAAATTATCATCATAAAAATAATAACGAAGTGCGTCAAAATTTCTACGATACTCAAAACGCTTAACGGTCGCGCGGTCAAACGTATCAAAAATAAAAATTTCTAAATTTCGTTCGAAATAAAATATGAAAATAATTATTCACGACAATTAAAATTTTAAATGTCAACGTTCGTTCACATGAACTAATAAAATAATAATTATGACGTCGAATTCGCGATCGTCATACGCGTCGTAAAACTCGGGTTGTTACACCAATGACCTGTGGGTACTGTTACAGGCGTGGTTTTTGTCACAGATATAGGTGTGTTTATAAATTATAGAAACATGCGTATGTTGACTAGGAAAACAGAATTGGAAGGATTGTATTTGCAATTAGCCACCAAAAATCTACTGCGTGATTCATCCATTGTGGCAGTAAAAAAACTTAAAAGTATTAGCCAATGAGAGCAGCAGTTCAGAACCGTAGTCATCATAAATGGTACCATCCAACATGTTAATATTGTACATCTTCATGGGTTCTGTGCAGAAGGTAATAGTAATTACATGCCAAATGGTTCTCTACATTCCCATCTTGTCCATGAAATCCAAGATAATGTGCTAAAGTGGGAAACAAGGTATCAAATTGTAGTTGGAACCGCAAGAGGGTTAGTTTATCTCCATAAGAAGAGCAGAGATTATATGATTAACTTTGACATAAAGCGAGAAAACATTATGTTTTGTTGAAAATATGATTCATATTTCATTCTTATGGCTTGTTTGTAAGTCCATGGGCTAACTTTGCCAAGTATTCTCATAGTTTGGTTAAGTTGTTGTGTTTGGGAGGTTAAGTAAAGTTAAAGAAATGAAGTGGAACATTGGTGTATAAATACTCCATATCCCCAGCTCTTAGGGTTACAACTTCATTCTCTGATTTGGGTTTCTCTTTCTGAAGCCGATTTCACTTTCTCTCTCTAAATTTCATACAGTTTGTTGTAGTTTAGTATTAAAGATCATCTTGATCTTGTCTGGTATTGGTCTTAGATAGATTGAGAGTTGTAGTGAGGTATATTGTTATGTAATCTTGTATTTTTTGTGTTGCATCCAATTGAGGACAACACCTTTGCATTCATTTGGTTAGCACTCATTTAGAGGACTAATCTTCTATAATATTTATAAGATAATATCACCAAGGGGTGGTTGGTTGGGTGATAGATTAAGGCAGTGTTTGTTTTTGCAAAAAAAAGGTCTGACCGCCTATGACGTATTAACAGTCAGACGCGATCAGACGTCGAACTTGTTGGTTTCTCTCTTTTAGTCAAACACGGTAAGAGCTAGTAAGATCTTATTGAGTAAGATGTTCATGTGTTATTTTATTTCCTCTTACTCTCTCCACATCCTACATTAGTTTAACTTGCATGGACCTCCTTCACTATCTCCTACCGGCCTCTTTGCTCCACCATCGTAGCCGGGAACAATCCATCAGCGCGACCACGCCGTCACCTTCCAGCCAACTCCACCAATAACAACAATAAAGGGTTGTGATTTTTCTTGATTTAGCTTCAATTGAGATAAGAAATAGAAGGGGTCTTTTTTGTTTGTGTTTCATTTGTAACAAGAGAAAAAAAGGAAATAATAGTTTGTGGTCTTGGTAGCTGTAACTCAAGTTGTGTGACTGCATTTGTGATATGAGTTTAGGGTTAGGGTTGTAGTGATACAATAGGTTTTATGTAGGTTAATGGGTTGTAAGTGGGATTTTGGAGTTTTAAGTTATTATTAGGCCTAGTGAGATTAAAAATAAATTAGATAGAACGTAGCAGTTTTATATTTTGGGTTGATAAAGGCTGAAAAGAAATTACCGAAAAATAAATTATTTTTTTAGGTAAAGGGTTTTCCCGGTAAATTTATTACTCCAAAAAAACGATTCAGTACAACGGATGTGGGTGAATCCCACATCTCATCCCGTTACATAGGCGGAAGCTAACATAACAAGCACAACTATTCCAAAGGAGGATACGACTATAACTAGATTACAATTTACTCAACAACATCAAATTTAAACTACTTCTTCCGGCCACAAACCATGATATTCAAATCATTACAAATAGCCCAAAGGTTTTCAGACATATCATGACTTTCATAAAGATCATCAGCGTAAGGATCATAATTAGTATCCTGTTTTGTTGTCTTCCATTGTTCCAACAAGCTATTAGTACCATATCCACTATCAGCGCCACGTTTTAAACCTGTTGATGCCATAAAAAGTGTGTTGGGATTATTGATTTGATGAGACAAAATAAATATAAGAATAAAACAAGATGGAAACAAGAAGGACCAAAGTCGTAATTAATGAAGTCTTCAAAAGATAAGAATTGGAAGATTCTGAAGATATGGTCAAAGATAAAGATAAGTATTAGAATGATTTACTTATTAATTATCTTTATTAGTTTCCATGTAAGCCTTAGACTCCTTGGGCTATAAAAGGAGGTCTAGGCATGTTAGTTCGGATCATCCATTGCATAGTCGACTGATGAGAGTCGAATAGTAAAGGGGTATGTGTGTACACCATAGTTAGTAGTTAGTTAGTAATAGACATATTATAGATGTCTATGTAGTAGTTAGTAGCCCCAAGTTATAGTTGGGGTAATAGGGAAATCGTTTGAATGAAAAACCTTGTTAAACATCATTGTTCTTATTGTTATTCCGCTGCGTAAATTGTTAATCTTTGATGTTTATTATCCTAGATATAAGATCTAATCAATCTTGAGCTTTAAACGATCTTATCAATTGGTATCAGAGCAGGTTGCTCTTGATATCTAGGATTCGCAAGGTTTTAGTAGTTTTCTGTTAATTACGATTTTGATAAAACTATGGTTTTTACAAACCCTAATTATAAAAATAGAAAAGTTATGGTGTATTGCTGCTAAAGTCACGACCAGGCTGTTGAAGGTTTATTTAAACCTTGTTAATAACGTACAAGTATGAAGCTTTAAACGGTTTTTTTTGGTTTTTTCTGCTCGTTCTTTAATCATAAGATATTCGATGAATTTAGGGTTTCTCCCAAACCCTAAATCGTGCGAAGGCAGAAAAAGATAAACATGAGCATTCAAGATCTGATCATTAATTCTTATTTACTCATGTTGTTTTGGGTGTGGATTAATTTAGTAACTACTAGCATCAACATCAGGATAGGGCTGCCTGATTAAAGCTGTTACTGGTTATTTTTTTGTTTTTTGGATACGATATATTAGAAGCAGGTTTAAAGACGCAAATAGTTTCTGAAAGCAGCTGCTGGTCAAACATGGATAACAGGTTCTCATAATTTATGCAGCAGCATGTGATTATGGTTTCAGTTTGAAAAGGAGCAACATGTGGTTAAGGATTTTGTCACAGCAGGTATCATCGAATGGTTTAAGGTATAAAGGTTATGATTACTAGGTTCTACCAGGGTTTAGTAGAATAAGACTTCATGATACTATTGGTTTTAATAAGTATTGCTGGACGTAGATGTGATAACAAGCAGAAAATCGTGGATTATGGAAAGTTGTTTTAAATATTGAGTGATTTATGGCAGTTTCTATGATGTGGCTATGATCATGGAATAAGAATTTGTTTTCAATATAAAATCCCTGATTTTTAGGGATGATCTCCTATTCCATATATATTTCTTATTAATGCTGCTATGGAAATGGATTTTTCTAGTGATTCATGTACAAGTGATGATATATGGGCTGATGGATTTAGATAGTGTGGCTGTTATTCATTTAGTACTGCTCGGTCCTCATTAGTGCTGCCAAAGGAGAAGATTAATAATGATGGTTAATTTTAATACTGATGCGTGTTCAGAACTTAATACTGGCAGAGTATTTAGTTTAGTACTGATTATTCTTTTAGTTTATACTGCTTGTAGTGACAGTTTTGCAACAGTTTAGTGACAGATAATGTGTCGCTAAGAACAGTTTAGTGACAGCTTTCTGACAAAAAAAGTGTTGCTAATTGGTTTGGATGCTTTGTACTGCTAGCGTTATTCAGTTAGTACTACTGCGTTAAATTGTTAATGCTACTAGCTTTGTTTGATGTTGGACAACAGACGTGTTTGGATCTCGGATAGAACTATTTTGAACAACAGTTTATTCTTAATTATTTATGGCTCGTTTTGGATTTATTAAAGATGTGATTACGAAGACAGTTGATTATCACTTATTTGATGTTGTAGTTGAATTTCACAGATGCGTGTTCTTATCATATCTTAAAGTTGTGTTTATAGCAGGACATTGACTTTAAAGATAACTTGTTCGTACTTACAATGGTGTGACGAAGACTTGTCAAAATCAGAACAAGGCGTGAACCAAAACCAATCATGACACAAACAGCCACCAATCAAACATACACAAAACGCCTGATTAACAATCATGACCAGCGAATCTAAGAAAGAATTGAAGATCGTTTTACTCCATTTATGATCTCCCATATGAACACTAACAAACAAGCACAATCAGATCCAAACCCGCTAGTCATCAATTATGATAATAATATGCAAGAAAGCATTCACACTTTTATCCAAAACCCAAGATCAACAATATATATCACCATTAAAACTTTAATAGTAATTAGGGTTTTGGCTTGAGATCGTTTAGGGTTTTATAGTGAAGATCCAAAGGTTGCATTATGATGATCAGAACAATCAACGAGCAAAATTAATCCACTTGTTAGATTCATTACAGATCAAGAACCAATGAAAAACATAAATCCATTATCATGAAAACCATATTATGCTTTTACTGAATTCGATCAATCAAAAAAGAATATTACTGAAAATCATAGAAGTCCGAATTCGATACAAAGTAACCCCTTTAATAGTAACAATGATTGAAGATCATATTGCATACCAACTAAGGTAGAGAGGACAATCATAAACACTGTTATATCAATTAAACTCCAAAACCCCATAAAACTTTAACCAAAAATCAATTTCTTGAAAAATAAGGTTTTTAGGGTTTCTTCAAAAACCTTGTAGATCCTAGATATCAAGAGCAACCTGCTCTGATACCACATGTTAGAATCATTTAGCCCATCTAGGATAATAATAACAATGATTGATAACACGCAGCGGAATAATAAAGAACACAATCAAAGTTATCACAAGGTTTTCTTTATTGAACGTTACCTTATTACCCCAACTATAATTTGGGGCTACACCAACTAACTATGGTGTACTATTCGACTCTCATCAGTCGACTTGCTATCTAACTATCTAGACTCTCATTGGGAGAGTTCTATGTTTTCTAGATGTGTACTCTAAACCAGACGCCTACCCTCTTTATATAATAGAGGGAGGTTACAAGAAAACCCTAGCTTACATAGGAAGCTAACTTAATATTTTACATTAAGTCCTTGTTGTTTCATCTTTCTTCAATCTTGCATATTTAGTTTTGTAATCATCAAATCTCAGATCCCAACAAATAGCTTCCGGTCATCATCCACAAGTGTAAGTTTCTCATCAATGATTTACGTAGTAATATATATATATATATATATATATATATATATATAATATATATATATATTATAATATATATATATAGTATATAATGATATATATATATATATATATTATATATATATATAAATAAATAAAAATAAAAATCATTCGAACAATTATAAAAAACAAACAACACTATTTCATTTAGATTTATACTTCATAACCACCTCTTACCAGTAAGATGTGATAGTCATATTCAAACCTAAAACATCTTAATAAAACAAACACACCCTAAGCTGTTTGGTGTTGATCTGAGTAGTTTTTACATGTTAGATGCCCATGTCTACCCAAACATTGCAGATTTCGGTCTTGCAAAGCTTAATTGTAGGACGAGATTATAGTTTTGTTTTGACAACTTTAAGAGGGACAAGAGGGTATCTAGCACCAGAATGGTTATGAGGGGTGGCCATCATAGCCAACCCACCCGTTTATAGTTATGGAGTGATTCTTTTTGAAATAGTACATGCATGGTAAAAGAAAGAAAAAATTACATGTTTCATCCTTATGGTTTATACCAAACATCAAGTTTCGTCCCTATTTCATTTTAAATACACCAGTCATCCCTAATTTTGAAACTTGTAACACTGGCCGTCCCTATTTTGAATGGTCGTTAATTTTTTTTGTTAAGTCTCATGAGTACAGGGGTAATGTCATCTTTTCAAGTTGTTTTCATATTTAATGTTCTACTGCACCTACCCCATTAACACTCTTATATACTTTGACTTTTCACCTAACAAGTGGGACCCATAACCTCACACTATTTTTTTTCATTTTCTTTTCCTTATCTAACTCATTCTCTCCATCTCTTCATCTCTCACTTCCACCGCCCACCACCACTGACGACCACCACCACCTCGGATGCTCTTGTTGTAATCTCCCCATCAACCACCAACACATTACCCACCACCAAACACTCACTAAACACTATACTCGCCACCTAACACCTACCATATCCATCATCGCCTCACATGCCGCCCGACCACCCTTCATAAACAAATCAATAACACATAATCTCCATAAACAAATCACCATCACCCATTTTCCATCACACCCCACTACGGGTCAACCCATTAAAAAAACCCATTTTCATCACATTAAAAAACCCCGTGTTTGTTGTTGTTTCGATATATCGAGAAGTTGTAGGTTGCATGTGTAAAAAAAAGATTAAAAGTTTGAATTTATATTTATGTACCGAGATATTCCGAGAAGCTGTTGTGTTATACCCATGTGTGTCAGTTGGATAGAATCGAATTAGTTTGATGGAAGATGTGATTTTATTTCTTGTTTGAATCTATTTTAAAATTTTTGACAATGGATCTTATTCAAGTCTATTATTAACGATGTATAAGATGGTGTGGTTTTTTTTGCTTTATGTTATGGTGTGTCTTTTGTGCATAGTAAAACCACTGATATGATCTACTACTATTATGGGTTAAAGTCACTATTTACCAACGTACTTTCAAAAATTTCCACATATTACCAAGATGGTGATTTTAATATCATTATTACCTTCCTAACTTGTTGGTACCGGCAAATATTGCAAATGTAATTTCTCTAATTTCCACGTCATTTTTTTCCCACGTGGAGTTGACTTTCTTTCATTGACTTTTCCACCTCACCCATCTTCATCTTCTTCCTCCATCATCATTTCTTTACCAAACTCATTACCATCATCAAGAACAAATAAATATAATACACTTCACCATCAAAAACAACAAATCTATTCAAAACTATTTCATGATTTCATCAACAAAAACAAAAAATCATACGCAAACTTACGAATCAAGAAGGAAAAATCTATTAAAATCCCTAGTATAAACATTACATATCCAACTTAATTCATCTTGAAGCGCACAAAATTCATGTGAGAAGTAGCTTAACTAAATACAACGGCAAAGCCACCGACCCTGAAAACTTCAAATGCAAACTCGTAACACAACCTCAACACCCGCATTCACATTCTTCACAATCTCACCCTTCTCCATACCCACCCTAGCGGAACCGAACCACGCTACACGTCCCACTCCCAAAACTCAACAAACCAACCTTAAAACTTCTCTCAATCTGCTCCTTCCAATTCTTATTACTCAAATCTACACCTAAAGGTAACTTGTTACTCCTAAAAAACATTTCCCTAACAACTTAGGCAAACAAGGAACAACCCTTTTGTCAGCAAAGAATAAATCATAAGAATAACAAAGCTTTCTCTTAGCTTCAAAGGGCTTGTAAGAACTTTGGAGGTTAGAAAGCTTAATAACCTTTCTGACTTGATCAGCTCTTATCTTTTCTTTAGCTTGTTTCGAGGTGAGATTTGGGTTGGGTCTATCATCAATGATGAAGCAAGCTTGTGGAGATGAGATGAGAGTGTTATGTAATGGGATTTGTAAGGGGTGGATCTTATGAATAAAAACTAATTCGTATTTTTTAAATTATGATCTTCAAGAAAGATGGGTTTTTTTTTAATTGTGGTTTGTAGTATATGAGGAATTAGGATTAGATTTGGGCAGTGGTTGTTTTTACAGGGATTAAGTGTAAATAGTGAGGTGGAAAATATGTGGAAAAAAAATAATTAAAATTTTATAGAACCGGTAAAAAAATGTGACGTGTCAGTTTTTAGTCCTTGGTAACCGGTTAAAAACGGTAACATTTGAGAACGTTTGTAACTTTTGCACAAAATATAAAGTTAGGAATGTAATAATGATATTAAAATCACCATCTTGGTAATATGTGGAAATTTTTGAAAGTACGTTGGTAAATAATGACTTTAACCCTACTATTATTTATTTAGTTTCTTGATGTTATAAATTTAAATCAGGAAATTCTACCAATGCTTGTGTTAGTGTGTTTTGAAATATTGTAACTTCCATATCAGTGTGTTTAGTTATTAATGACTGGTTGTGACATATGGTTTATGTTTCACATCAGGACGTGGTTGTATCATCATATATGAATGTGTGTCGTATATTTATTAACATGTGTATCATCTAGTTGTTAACATATTAACTAAAACAACTTCTTGACTACAATAGGGTGTGACGCTCAAGCCAACATGAAGGCTAGGTACGACGAGGACTACATAAGAGATTGCTTATCAATGACGGGTTGTAACATGTTAAGAAATGGTTTATGTTCAGGTATGGGTTGTAGTCAAGTTCCGATTCCTTGCAAAGTAACAAGTTTTCAATTCCATACACAAAGAAGGACTGTTGGGAAATGGAGTTTTAATAACTGCACGTACGGGTTTCTTGTTAAGAAAGGTCATTGAACGTTTCAAGTAACAGATTTTGATGATTTGCAAAACTGTACTTTTACTGTTGTTTCTGAATGTTCAGTCGGGAACACGAGCTGTGAAGAAGCTATACTGAAACAAGAAGGAGCAGAGACTTCCAAGGTAGTAATGTACTAATGTTACGAAGGGGTGTTCGGAGTTGCATTTTGGAAAGCGTTATCTGATTATTACGTTTTAAGTTGACACCAATCAGGTTAGACTGTTTGGGTATAGTCAAACTGTTTGGGTATAGTCAATCTGGTTCTCATTTTTTACGAGTTAAAAGAGAGAGTTAAAGAAATAGAAAAAAATATTAAATATGAAAAAAAGATGAAATGATGTAACGTGAATTAAAAGAGAGAGTTAAAGAAATATTAAATGATGTAACGTGAATTAAAAAGAAAATATACTTGAAATTAGAAATGGAAAAGACAAAAATACCCTCATCAGTTTTAGACTTAACGAGAAAACTTAACGGCCATCCAAAATAGGGACGACCAGTGTTACAAGTTTCAAAATTAGGGACGATTGGTGTATTTGCAATGAAATAGGGACGAAACTTGATGTTTGGTATAAACCATAGGGACAAAACATGTAATTTTTTCTAAAAGAAATGCAGAACAATTTGAAGATTCAAGTTTTACATTCTTCCCTAGTTTGCATGGCTGCAAACAGGGACGGAACCAAGACCAAATATGATCGGATGCTCAATTTTTTTTGAATCTTAATACTAGAAACACATTTTGATGGACCGGGTGCATTTAAGATGAATTTGGGAAAAATCGATGTTTTTTACAAAAAATAACAGTGCGTCTAAAAAATCACGGGGTTCTCGGGAACCAACGGTAGCTCCTTGGTTTCGTCCCTCGCTGCAAATGTTGTTATAATGAAAGGAGGTGATAAGATTATCCTATTAGACAGTCGGTAACTCCCTGGTTCCCAGTTAAACTCCTGACCACGCCTATGTGCTTTTTCAGCTTCAAGCTGAATATACTCTTCCATAGTGATGTCGGGGCCGTCCATTTCCTGTAATAAATTGGCTAGGAAAGGAAAAGGTCAAATAGACTAATACGCCGTATTTAGTAATCTGAATACGTCGTATCGATGGTTGGAGTGGAATACGTTGTATTTAGAAAAAATTTATACGCCGTATCCAAGAAGTTGAAACGTCGTATTCAGTATTCGACTTAGAAAGTTACAGCGAAATTTAACAATGCAGAAAAACACACAAACACACAATATGCAAAAAATATACAATGCATAAAATCAAACACCAAAACAAACACACAAATATGAAAATTGATCTAAACTAAACTAAATCTAAACTAAAACACTAATAAATAAGAATTAAACAACTTCACTCCTCGGTAACGGCGCCAAAAACTTGATGCGTCGTTGTGCGTACGTATTATTTATTATCAAGTTTTACATTTACATTTTACCGACATTACCTAAAAACAACACTAACGGGCAGTATACCCGATCAGTTGTAGCTTCGTTGATAAGTAAGGTGTCGATCACTAAGAGCGAGAATGTTAATTCCTAAGTCTATCAGTATTTTAGTTGTCTAAGTTAAACCTACTTTAGACACGATAATACACGCAAGCAAATAATCAGAAGGTAGAAGAGCGGTCAAGCCAATTATAATGAAATTGTATTAACCATGATTAATCCAATTAAAACGCAGGTTTATTTAGTAGTGCAATGATTGACTTATCTCGAGGGGCATATCATTCCTAGATTTAGGCGGTACTTCTTCCTAAAACCTAGACACACTAATTTTGTCACAATTACGCACATCCGCATAAAGCAAGCATTTGTTGATTATAATATATCTTAGGAGATTAATAATGGTGATCTTATTAAACCCTAGCTCAACTAGACTTTACTAACTTACTGCTTAATGGCTCTTTATATACTAGTAGTCCACTGTCCAAGTCCTTACTAAGGGAACCAGAACGTTATTTGTTGATCTCAGGTCACCTGCTAGTCCAACTTGTTCGCTAAACTAATGGCAAGGATATGTCATTATTTATGATCCTATGATTTTAGATATATAAATTGCAGATATGAAGAGCTATCCCGGCATATAACTAACATGATATTTTGCATTCCTAGATCCAGTTGAATGATAAGTCACATACTTAAGCATGTAAACGAGTATAAATTGATAAACATAATCAACAATCAACGATAAATTAAGCAACAAATCGAAGATATAAACAAACCAAAGACTTTAAATCTTCATAAACATATTAATAATCGAATCAACCAAGTAAACAAACCGAGTTAAACGAAGTAACAAAAAATTGAACGATAATAGAGTATAGAATGATTACAGGTGTTTCCTATGAATTAAGCATGTTTGCTTGACTCTTTGCTCTTCCCTGCCTTCTGATAATCAACTTTTTATGTTAGGGTATCGAAAATATGGTTAAGCACACCCTAAACTCGTGTTTAGGGATTTATATTTACAGTGTCTTGAAATTCTTCGATACGCCGGATTGGTTGAGGTCAATACGACATATTAGGGGTTTCTTGGAGTAGGGACCACATTTAATATCTTCCAGAATCTTCAAATAATCTTCAATACAGCGTATAGAGTCTTCTGGATACAGCGTATTCTAACTTCCTTTAATTCTTTGTTTTTTCGTTGTGAAAGTGCATGGCACATATATGCCCGAATCTTCCTTAATTGGAATACGGCGTATAGTTCCTAAAGAATAATATCTGCGATTTCTTCGATTAAGCTCCAAAATGCGGTGCCTAATTTTTGCAATATTTTTCGACTAATTATCCATAATAACTGGCAAATAACACTTTAAGTAATTAATACCACTTTTATGCAGATAATTATATAAAAATGTAATAAACAAATGGGATAAACGATGTTATAATGTGACGTTATTTGATGTCATCCCAGTATCATACTTGCCGAGGACCGCTCCGAAACTTGTTTGGCGGAAAGAGACTAAAGTGTCCTGCTGCCACTGGAAAGCACCCCCTTCCTGTCAGGAAAGCACCCTTCCTGTCAGGCACTTAGCAGCAGTAGCCGTAGCAGTAGCCATACAGGTGCTGGGAGCGCCTGCTGATTTGATTGTAAATATAGGCATAAACTCTTTTTGTTGTTGTGCGTGCATCTATCATAAGTTAACATAAAACCCGCGTTTTGATGTGTGTTACTAAATACTCAAAATGAGTTCTGACTTGAATATGTTATGTAAAGTCTAATTGTATATCAGTGTAATTATATATCAATTAACCACTAATAAATTTCTCTATGTAAACTAGCACAAAAGATATTAATTGATTACTGACCATTAATATAGAGTCAATGATAATGTTAATTAATTTATAAGTTACACGGAATTAAAGTAGGTAATTAAATTTGGTAATAGTTTGAAATGGTTATAAATTAGACATTTCGGTAACTCCATAATCAACTTTGAGTTCTCCCATTCAAGCTCTCAAGCGTTTATATTATGTGTAGTAATAACATTCCATTCTAACTAACATGTTTTTCATTACATTCATAAACGGATTCATCAGATTGAAACTAATTTTTAAAGAATCTTAAACGTCAACACATTACGCACACAGACGAGTCTGAATGCCTAGTAAACAATAAAGTTAGTGTGGAGTAAATTCCATAATGTTCCCCGTGGTTTGCTAAGGAATTGTTCTCGCGAGTACGTACTAGTAAAAATACCCAATATATATATTTAGACATAAAAAAATTAAATTATACTCCTATCATTCTAAAAAATAATAATACAATCTCAAAATCTTTTATATAACAAAAAATTACATTATTTCGGAGTTTTGTATGAAATTTAATTTTATAAAAGAAAAAATTGGACCAATCAGAACGTTTGATTTTGACACGTAAGCAAAATCTTGCGATCTGATTGGTTAAAAAAAGTCAAAATTCAAAAAATTGTTCGAGAAATTTGACGGACAAAAAAAGACATAGAAATGTAGGTATTAAATTTGTCAAAAACAAAAACTTAAAAAAAGAGGTAATTAAAAAACTTTAGTAGTTGAATTTTAAATAAATTATATAGAGTTAAGTGGAACTTATGATTTTTCATAATTTTTAATAACTTTAAAATATAAACAAATACCCCTTAGACTTTATACCTTCGAGACTTTATACTTTAAAAATAAAACATATCTAAAATCTATTTACAATTTATATAAGAATATCAGAAAAAACATATTAAACTCGCATATTGTGTACAACATAATATTAATATATAACTTTGAAAACAACATCAACATCAACCCTAATATGAGTTAAACAAAGTTAAATATTTCATTCATCCAAATCTTCACAAAATATTAATCGATATTAATCAATGTTTTAAAAAACGGTTTTTTAATTGACTCATTCGAGCCACTGGGTAGCGGTTCAACCGGGTTTTTGGGCAAAATCCAACTTCCTATCACTCGACCGGGTCAACCCTGGTTTTAAAACACTTAGGTTGGGCAGAGTAATGGTGTAACCCACCATTCACAAGTAAAGTCACTCCCAAATCCTTATGCCACCCCTCCAAACTCGCGCGTGAGTTGGAGTGTGAGTGGTGAGCCACTCACCACTGGTGAGTGGTAACTCACTTGGGACCCACATGTTTTTTATCCGTTTTATATTAAATACCCTCCTTTTTTTACTTATAAATACCCACTATTTCACTCATTTTTTAAAAAACCTTTTTTTACCTATAAATACCTACTACTTATTCCATTTTTATACACAACTCTTCCTAATTATATACAATCTCTCTAAAAAATTCTCATTTTTTTTCCAAAAAACATGTCTCAACAAAACACTCTACGAATAAAAGTTTTTATTTAGTTTACGTTTTTATTAATTTCGTACGTTTACGTTAACGTTTTTATTTATGAATGAAAGTAAATTAAATAAAAAAAATGATGTGTAAGGTGAGTTTGGTATGAAAGGTAAGTGTTAAAACGGTTGAAATGTGAGTGGTAAAGTTGGAGAGAGAAAGCTGACGTGGCGCTGAGGTGTAAGGTGAGTTGCCTCTCCTTACTCCATCCAACCTAAACACCCCTTCTTTGATATACTAGTACTCCACTCAAGGACGGAACCAGGGGGTGTCCCGGAGGGTCCCGAGACACTCATGGATTTTTGTAGCGTAGTGTTAATTTTGTTAAAAAAACCTTGATTTTTGTTAAATGTACACAATCCTTAAAAATTGTGTTCGTAGTGTTGTTTAGTTTATTATAAGTGCACGTGGTCGTTTTGAATCCTGGTTCCGTCCCGGACTCCACTAAAATAAAACCAAAAACATTATACAAAAGTAAAAATTGTACATAAAAGTAGCAAATGAGTATAAAAACATCCAAATGTTAGCATATATTCCAACACGTTCGCATGTTTGTCTCCCAACTTCCAAGTGGAGTACGAGTAGTAATCAAAATGATTAGAATTAAAATATGTGACAAATTTCACAGTCGGCCATTTCTTCGCCGTAGACGTTAGTCCGTCCGTCATCTTTTTTTAGCGCGATGTCATTTTCTTGCACTGATACAACGTGCCGGCATGGACGGTTTATTTTGGGACTCAACTCTTTCTTTAGCTACTTACAAAAAGACACTTCACGTATACTCCATTCTATTCGTGTGTGGTTAACTCCTACATTGAAATTACATTTGCGTATATATCCAAACTGTGTCGTCGCTAAAACCATCCTTCATATTTTTTAGAATGAACTTGGTTTAATTAATTAGATATCAAATAATATTTAATATATCTACGACAAAAGTCGTAATTAAAAGTCTTAAAGTTTGTTACTTCTTTCATCTCAAAATAATTGTCCTTCAACAAAAAATACACCGTTTTAAAAGAAACATAATTATTAATGATTTTTCTCTCTTAATTTTTATTGAATAATGGTTTTACCTTTGCCTAATTAATTATTGTTTTTCTTTAAGCTTTGTAATAATAATATCAAGCGAGGGTAATATGGTAATCTAAATCAAATTTTTCTATATATTTTTAATAGTGGATAATTAATTTTAAACATTCAAAAAAACTATGAACAATAATATTAAGTCTACAGTGTTAGACAAAATACTAATAAAATAAGATTTTCACTTTTAACGACGATCAACTCGTCGCTAAAAGTTTAAGTTCATTTTCTTGCTCAAATATATGTGTTGGAAGCATTGTTTTAAAAGGCGCGTCATGACGCCGTTAAGGCCTCGTAAAGGCGCGAGGTTTGACCTCCACGCTACGTAATATACTAAGGCTTAGGCTTAAGGTTTGACGTGAGATGGGGAGTGGAAAAACGTGATAAGACGCGATAAAGCGTGATGCGTGGAGTTTTTTGAATTCAATTTCGATAAAAATCGTATTTTTATACACGCAAAGATAGTTTATTGACTTTGTTCCTTATGTATGACACTTTTTGTATGATCAATATATTTGAAGTTTGATATAAATATATATATTTATAAATATTTTCATATTTTGTGCCGATTTAAGTCACGTCTAAACGTCATGACTCGTCATGGCTTTTAAAGGCGTGAGGCTTGGTCATGCCGCCACGCCACGCCTCACGCTATTTATAACCTTGGTCGAAAGTCAAAGTAAAAGTTTGAGAAAACTTCTAGCGACAACTTTGTCGTCGCTATAAGTGGTTTCCATGTCGAATATAGGTAATATTTATCGTTTTAGCAAACTGTTAAGACCTGGTTTTACGTGCTAAAAGCCTAGTATTTGCGCTCATGTCCTATAGATCAATTACCAAAAAATCGAAGTAGAACTCAAGACCAAAATGAATTAAATTCCTGACATTACGAACTCAACTAGTACATAAATGCCACATTTCATCATTCGAACATTTGTCATTTGCAATCATCCTCCATAATTTTTATTTTAAATGAACGGCAATTTATTAAAAACAACTAGCAAGGAGCTAAGACAAAATACAAAGAAATCAAATAGGGGTTTGCCAAAACCAACTAACCCAACTAAAATTACATTTACATCTAGAAGGACAACCAAGTGAAAGAACGCGAACACTATATCATCCAAAAATACCATCTTGCGGGGCTTGGGACGAGAAGAGAACCTAATCTCGAACATCCAAATACTACTACCATCATAGTATATAATACAGATAAAACTCCGTCAGCAAATTTTTTTACTTTAAACTTAATCTTGCTAGTAATTGAAACCAAAAAAATCCAATCGAATACGAACCAAGATGGCGACCACTCCATATTCCAACCAACGACATACGAGCTTAACAATATCCCGTGACCAACCAGCAAACAAAAAAACAATGTGCTGAATCTTTCAATTTTTTTTTCTGAGCAACAAATCGGACACGATGGATCTGAAACAAACACCACGATGTTGCAAATTGACTTCGAGTTGGTAATCGATCCAAGTGAACCTTCCAAGCGAAAACATTTAGTTTTAATCGGCACATATTTGAAACCAACTAGTAGCAGTAGGAGAGTTTTGGGCAGAAAGCAATCATCAAAAGGTCATATACATATACATCATTGACGCTAAAAACTCCTTCCCCATTCAAATCCCATACCCACCTATCCTCTATATTATACAGAGATCGACCCTTCAATTGTCTCTTTAAGAAGAGTTATTGAGAATTTTCCACAGCCCCTCCCTCTAACTAATCGACCGAAGAGAAGTAGAAACCGAGGATTTGCAATTTCTCAGATCCACCGAACAATTTTTATAACTTCCCAAGGCTAACTTCGAGGGAACAAAACCAAAGAGGATGTCCCCAATCCAGACCTCATTCCAAAAATTTGTGCGCATCCCGTTTCCACTTGAATACGACAATGAGATAACAGGATCTACTAATAAAACACCACCGATCTTTAAGGAATAAATCTCCCGAATGATGGATAAGCCAAGTGAGTACCGAAACGGCAGCTAATAAAATAAGATTTTCACTTTTAACGACGATCAACTCGTCGCTAAAAGTTTAAGTTCATTTTCTTGCTTAAATATATGTGTTGGAAGCATTGTTTTAAAAGGCGCGTCATGACGCCGTTAAGGCCTCGTAAAGGCGCGAGGTTTGACCTCCACGCTACGTAATATACTAAGGCTTAGGCTTAAGGTTTGACGTGAGATGGGGAGTGGAAAAACGTGATAAGACGCGATAAAGCATGATGCGTGGAGTTTTTTGAATTCAATTTCGATAAAAATCGTATTTTTATACATGCAAAGATAGTTTATTGACTTTATTCCTTATGTATGACACTTTTTGTATGATCGATATATTTGAAATATTATAAATATATATATTTATAAATATTTACATATTTTGTGCCGATTTAAGTCACGTCTAAACGTCATGACTCGTCATGGCTCTTAAAGGCGTAAGGCTTGGCCATGCCGCCACGCCACGCCTCACGCTATTTATAACCTTGGTCGAAAGTCAAAGTAAAAGTTTGAGAAAACTTCCTAGCGACAACTTTGTCGTCGCTATAAGTGGTTTCCATGTCGAATATAGGTAATATTATCGTTTAGCAAACTTTTAGCCCTGGGTTTTATCGTGGCTAAAAGCCTAGTATTGCGCTCATGTCTATAGAGTCAATTACCAAAATCGAAGTAGAACTCAAGACCAAAATGAATGAAATTCTTGGACATTACTGAACTCAACTACTACAAAATGCCACATTCATCATTCGAACATGTTGGTCATTTGCAATCATCCTCCATAATTTATACGGTGTATCAGCCAACTTGCTCACAAAACACGGGGTTGGTTATTGGTAGCTCTCTTAAAATGCAAGTAATATTTTCTTAATATTATTTTATTTTATTTTTATAATATTGTTTTTATTACGAAATCGCGAAATAAAAAAAACGGAACAAAAATTTATAAAGTTAGATAAATCATAATTTGTAAAACACAAAAAATGCGGAGCAGAAAAACATAAAAAATTGTCCAATCCTGTTAATAAAGTGGTTGAAACTGCCAAAAAAATTACGAACAAATATAAAGTTTAACAAATTAAAAATAAAAAAAATAAAACAAGAAAACATAAAAAACAATTTGAATCAGCCAATTAAGTGGTTATTAGTGAGGGTAAGACGGGTAAGTGTTGGATATGTACATATATCAAATAATATATGTCCGAGAAATTGCGTGAGCCTATGAGGACACACACGTTAATACGTAAAACAATTATACGTTAATATATTATTTGTAATATGTTATTTGTAATTTATTAATTAGTGATAAATCTAAAACGAGCGTTAAGTAATTAGTTATTTAACGGGTTTTGCAAACGGTAGTTAAATGTTAACTATAAGGACCTAAATGCAAAAACGAGAAAAAGGAAAGTGCGGGAAACCCTTCCCCTTTTGCTTAGCCGATCGGTTACCCAGTCCCTCGGGATTGAGGTTGCCTAACTTGCAAGCCAAGTTATTAAGGCTATATAAGGAGGCTTAGGGATTCATGATTAAAGAATGCTTGACAACCTAAATCCCGAAAATCCTCTCCTCTCTCCCTTTGTGCTTGTGCGATCGAACCAAAACCCTCAAGGGTTTCGGTTTATGTTTGTTCGACCGATCCAAGAACCCACGAAGGGTTTTCGTTGTTGCTTGTTCAAGAATCGAAAAGTTCGTTTGCTTTATCACTACTATAACTAGCATACATAATTGTTTGCTAAGAACGTATTGTGTGTGTTACTTATAGAGGATTCATATTTTGAATCCTGGTGGTTTCACGCGTTTGTTAGATTTACACACGCGCGTGTATTCAATAAATTTTTTCATTTGCTTTTAATTGCTAAAAGGTATACAATTCTTGATCCTATGTTAATTACGTTATACTATATGTGTTATTTGTCTTCCGTTGCGTACTCGTGATTATTAAAGTGTTAATAGATTATAATATCCAACAGTGGTATCGCAAACCATCGTATAGTATTTGTAATTACATAAAACGTAAAATTCGCCATATAAATCGGTTCTGGTTTTTTAATTTTATGCCCTTTGGGCTATTTTCATAAATAAGATTCGATCTTTATAGTTGATAAAATTAACTAGACGAAACCCTAGGTTGTATGAAATTTTATGTGTTAATTACGATGTATTATTTATGATAATTGGTCGTTTTTAGCTTATATACTATAAATTAATTGGTTAATTGATTATCCATGATGAACACATGCATGTTTGTCATGGATAATATGTTTTGATATATGATACATGCTTTCTTGTTTAATTGTTAATTGATATACATGCAAATTGATCATTAAAACCTTAAATACAAATGAATAATTAAATTTTTTTAAGTTGATTAATTGTTTGACACCTAGTCACTAAAAAATTCATAATATATTCTCTGTATTTCAAAAAAAATTGAACTTTTTATGGTAGATCCACGACTGAGTAGGCTACAACTTTAAGTTTATTGATAAGGTTGGGGAAGACTCCTTCCTTGTCTGGCCGGGGCCTGAAGTCGACAGAAAATACTTATCAGCTTTTATGTGCTATATGATATATACTTTTATATGGCTTACGCAATCGATTATTCGATGTATGTGGCCCGACTTCCATTAAGAAGCGGCGGCCTTATTTGAGTATATATATTGTCCTTAGTTGGCCATTAAGTAGGTTATCATCGGCTTATATGATTTGCATGCGTTATTGTGTTAACTGTTTAAATAATTGTTATGTGTACTAGTTGTTTATATTTGTTTTTGTTTTTATAAGTTACGACTTGTATAAGAACAAAGTGGTTTTCAGGAAAAAAATTAATATAAACATGACTAATAATATATGAAACTAGATTTATTATAGACTATTAATTGTGAAGTCTTATGTGTCACTCGGGTGTGGTTATCTATAATGTTGGGGCTCATGACTCAACTTTCCACGATGAGACTTCCAATTCAATATGTTTATAATGTGTTTTAAAAACCAAAAATCAATAAGTTTACCAATGATAAAATTTCCTTAAAACCATTTACTTGCTAGACTTGCACAAGGGTTCGAGGTATCTCGTGGTAAGGCTTGTGTTGTCCTACCTCACTAAGAAACCATACTCTATAATTTTTACCGCAAGTTCTTGCAACTACATGGTTATAGCGAATGGTCTAGGGTTTGAATGACTTTTAATCTTTTCTCGAGCCACTACATGCTTCGGCATATGAGGCAATTATTGGAAGAACTTGTGTACTTGTACACTAATATAGGGTTTAGTCTTTCTTTAATCATTTTCCACGGTAAATTTTATGAATTTTGGTTTGAAAACATGGATTGAATCGTCAATTTGTTTTAAAGGTGTATTATCACTATTTTATACACATGTTGGTATAGTAAATTTAGTGATACACCATAATAAATAACTTAATTGAGTAAAGTTTTTATTAAAATCTATGAAACGAAGATGACGAGGTGTCATTTTATACACTTTTTCGGGGTCGTTTAACCCTCTAAATCGTGCATTTATGCCCAAAATATGTACTTAATCGTTCCTTTTTAGGTATTTCGCATTTGGAAGACATTTGGAAGAATTACACGTGACTTGGGCTCATTTGGAGAAGAAACGGACAAGACTACGAACATGCACCAACATCTATCAACATAATGTTCTCAGCAGCTGGAGACGGCGTCACAGATTCAACGTGACGCCATCACAACGAAGACCATGACGGCGTCACAGATTCCACGACGGCGTCACATAACATGACCCAGCCCAATATCTAGAATATTCTCTTTCGTTAAGGCGTCACGACTAAAACAAGACGTCGTCACAGCGATTTTCCTATATATACAAACCCGAATTTAGGGTTTTAAGTGTGTAACTTTAGAATAAAAAGAGGGTACGAACCCTAGTTCGTTTAGCAGCTGTTAGGGACGATTTTAGGGCCTAAAAACCCTATTGTACTTCCTCCAACTCATATTTTAATCAAGTATGGTTTACTTAATCATTCAATATGTCTTGTTGTGTGATTATTTGTTGTTCTTGCTTTATCTTCAACATGCTTGGCTAAACCTCCTATTGTGTTTATTTATGATTGTATGAAATCTAGAATGTAGATCTTAGTGGTGTTGCTTCTTGTGATGGATATGCATGTTAGGTCTTAGAAAATCAGCTTTTGTCTGTACTACTGTTGATATGTCTAGGAAAACATGATTGTGTAGAAAGGATACCATCGGGGTAACAGTCTTCATACTACCTTTCCCCTTATATGGTTTATCCACTCTTAATATATTTCACATGCATTTAATATACTCTTAGGGGCCTTGTAATAGTCTTCATACTACATTACTTGTGTGTCGCCCTAACGGAATATTAAATAGACGGCGGGTTCGTGTAATTCGTTCATGACTAAGGAAATAGTTACATAGATCATCATAAGTGTGACAAAGCAACAACACTAGGAGAAGCAATCTAGGGAGTAATACATGATTAAATAAGCACTGACTCGCTTATACTCACCCCTCTTTATACATATATAAGTGTAAATATATATAAATATAGAACAAGGATCAGAATCCGCGAAATCAATGAAACCGGAAGCTGTATATAGTGTTCCCGGGTCGTTATGTCCCAACGAGGCTAAAATGGAAAATCGAGAGACGATTGATGATTGATGTTTGAATATGACAAAGAATGATTGGGCACTAACACTGATAAGCAAATGCAAATAAAAATAAGCAAATAGAATAAGCTGGAACAGAAATGAAAGCTAGAAATAGTGAAAACACCTAAAACTTTACACTAAGACACACATAAGCTCAAACAAGCTTAAGACAAATCAAATAAGCTAAACTAACTCTAAATAAGCAAATTTAGCATGCAATTAAGCTAAACTAAACAAGATAAACACAACATTACTAACAACAGTACTAATAGTATTAACTACCAGTACTAACTTGGAGTTAGTACTGCTAGCTTTAGTACTGTTAGCTTAAGGTTAGTACTGCTAGCCTTAACAAAACACAATTAAACAAGAAA